>CM018044.1:23574261-23881761 GCA_008638375.1 Nyssa sinensis
GTGCGGTTAGTGACCTCGACTTGCCCATTAGCTTGGGGACACCTTGGTGAGGAGAAATGGTGACTGATATATAGATCTTCACTAGAACTTTTCGAACACCTTTTCCAGCAAACTATGTACCATTGTCAGAGATGATGACTGCAGGGGTATGTCGAACCTATAGACTATGTTCTTCAATGTGAAGTTTTTTACCTCCGCTTTTGTAATGTGAGTCAGAGGCTCAACTTCTTCCCATTTGGAGAAGTAGTCTATAGCAGCTAGTAAGTATCTTCTGTTCTGTGGAGCATTTGGCAATGGTCCCACAATGTCCATTCCTCATTGAGCGAAAGGCCAAGGATGGCAATATGAATGAGCTCGTGATGAGGTTAGTACTGGTATAAGGCAAATCAGTTGGCACTTGTTGCACCTTCTGGACATATTCCTTGGCCTTCTTTACCATACTTGGCTAATAATAACCTTGAGTCAAAGCTCGGTGGGCTATAGTTCTACCACGATTATGGTTACCGCAGATCCCTTCATGTATCTCAGTTAGGACATACTCAGATTCCTCTAGAGATAGGCATTGCAAGAGAGGCTGGGTGTAAGATCTTTGGTATAATTTTCCCATTTAGGATTAGGTACCGAACTGCCCTGATTCGAATCCTTCAGGCTTGATTTTTATCTTTTGGAAGCAATCCTTCTTTTATGTACTAGATGATAGGAGTCATCTAGTTCTGAGTCTGTTCTGAGACTTGGAAGGATTATATTTCTTTGATGCTAGGCTTTAGTTGGTAAGAAACCGTCATCGTTGAAATCCCTTTCTGACTTGAGATGGGAGGCCATATTTGCTAAAGCGTCAGCCTTAGAGTTCTGGCCTCTTTCAATTTTTGGATGGTGAATTTACAGAAAGAAATTTTGAACGAGTCCACCAGGTTTGAGTATCGAATCATTCTGTCATCCTTGATGAAAAATTCCCCCAAAACTTAGCTTACCACAAGTTGGAAGTCAGAAAATGCTTCAAGGTTCCAAGCTTTGCACTCTAGGGCCAGCTTTATTCTGAGGACGAATGCTTCGTACTCGACTTTGTTCCTAGAAGCTTTGAACCCCAAGCTAACTGCCTTTTCAATTATGATTCCATTAGGGGACTAGAGTACGATGCCCACTCCTGAGCCTCTGTCGGTAGATGACCCGTTAGTGTAAAGTCGCCATACCGTTGTGTCTGTGTTGGCTTGGGTTTTGGCATGTAGTGCTAGAGTGAGTTCTGTAACAAAGTTTGCCAGTGCTTGCACTTTGATAGAGGTTCGTGGAACATAAGATATATCAAATTCCCCTAACTCCACAAACCACTTGACCAGTCATCCTGAGACTTCAGGCTTGTGTAGAATTGATTTTAAAGGGTAGGACGTAGGGAATTTTATGGGATGTGCCTGAAAATAGGGCCTCAGCTTTTGAGCGAACAGTACTAAGGCAAAGGCCAACTTCTCAACTTTGAAATATCTCTTCTCGGTATCCAGAAGTGCTTTGCTAACAGTAAAAAATTAGCCTCTGAATCCCTCTATCTTCTCTGACCAGTGCCATGTTGACGAAATTTTCTAATACTACAAGGTACAAAAGCATCTGTTCTCTTTGTACTGGTTTTGAAAGGAGTTCAGGGGAGGCCATATATTATTTTAACTCCTAGAAGGCCTTTTCGAATTCAGGGATCCATTCAAGGGCCTTACTCCCCCCTTAAGGCTCTGAAAAAGGGAAGGCATCAGTTTGTAGATCTAGGAGATACTGGTTTAGAGTTGCTATCCTTCCGTTTAAGCTTTGGATGTCTTTCTTGGTCTTCAGTGACTCTAGTTCGATCAGAGCTTTAATCTGCAAGGGGTCTGCCTCAATTCCCCTTTGAGAAACCCGAAAACCCAAGAACTTTCCTTTAGTGATCCCGAAGATACACTTTGAGGGATTCAGCTTCATCCTGTGCTGCTTTAGGATTGATGAGTGCGAAAAAGTGCACTCTAAATACCCTATTATTAGATTAAATTGCTAAAATGTGAATAAAAATGTTGAGATATAATTGATATTATTTAATTTAATTTCTATTAACAGTGAGCTATGTTTGAGTATTGTTTTATAATATTTTAAATCTCAAATGAATGCATTGAATAGTCTTTGGGAATTTTATTCTTAAACGGTTACAAAAACTTATTATTTGTTGGATTGCAGGATAGAATGGCTGAAGAAAAAAAATAAGAAAGAAAGTCAAAAGTTGCTGGCTTAGGAAGCACGGTTGGAAATAGAGAAGGCTTGAAGTGTGAAGCGCAGAAGCTGATTGAAAGAGCAAAGAAAAGGCAAAGCAATAGAATAAAAAAAGAGAGAGAAAAGTGAAGATTGAAAAGTCAAAGGTGGGTCCAGGGACATGAAGACAGGAAGAACCAAAGAAAAAAGAAAAAAAAAAGAAAAGAAAGAAAAAAAAAAGGGAGGAGTAGGCGCTGAAGCAGAATAGAATGGGAAGTAAAAAAAGAAAGTGGGCCCAGGGCGGAAGGAAAACAAGCAAACGCGCGAGACGTTGGGCTTGTGCTGTGCGGTGTGGGCCGAATCAAAGGTGGTGCAACGCGGAGAGAGCCACGCGCAAGGCTGAGGCACTAGAAGGTGGGCCTGACGTGAGGGCTGCAACAAAAAAAAAGTGAAGCGCTGTTTTAACAAAAAGAACAGGTCCTGCGGCAGAAAAAAAGAGGAGAGGGGAGAATAGAAAGGGAGCTGCGACTGCAGCAGTCCTGGCGCGAAAGAGAAAAGAGGAAAAAAAACTCGCAGGCTATTCATGGCAGATTATTTTTCATTGAAATTTACCTTGTCCATGATCTGTATGGGTAACTAAATTTTCAAGTAGGGTTAGGGATGAACTTGCATACTAGATGGTACATTTAATTTATTTTTGATTCATGTGCTGGATTTTTATTTATTAAAACTCTTTGTTTTATCATTCTCATTTTTTTTTTGCTGAATAATCATAGAGTTTACTCCGTTTATAGATTCAGTCAGGCTTTTTCTATTGAATGGATTAGTTCTTTGATTATGTTTGGATCAATTAATTATTTATATTGATTTAATTTTTTGCTGCAATATTGCTCTCTAGGTATATTGTCATCGTTGGGTTTTCTCAATGTGGATAACAAGTTGCGTGATTTAAAAGTGATGAATGATTTTTTAAAAGGTTACATTTGGTTTAATTTTGGTCTACAACTCTATATTTTCCGATTGAGATTTTTAGAGTTAAAGTTCTCAATTGAGTTATCAGTGAATTAAAAATAATTAAAATACAAGATATGTGCAAGGGATTCCCGACGCTCCACTATTCGTTAATTTGAGTACTTTTCTCGTTAATCACTTTGTTTAATTTTAATTTGCAATTAAGATCACTTTTTATTTTCTCGTTAATCATTTAATATTTTCTTTAGTTTCAAAAATTCTTTCTATTATTCTTTTAATTTTGTCTCCTTGTGGAATCGACGCCTTAAAGCTACACTACAACTACCGCGTTATTCTTTGGGCATACTCAAATTTTGGCACCGTTGCCAGGGAGATGGTAGAAGAATTAGTAGATAGTTTTTCTTTTCAGCAGTTTGTAAAGGTGGTAACTTCGTTACTTTTTTTTTTGTACTTGCTGTATTATTATTTTATTTTATTTTATTTATTATTTATTTTGCATTTCTTTTATTGTTATTTTGCTTGCATAATAGGTATAGGGATGCATTAGGTCGATTTGCTTGTAGGCCTGTGTTAGAGCCAGATTTAGTGTCTAATTTTTCTATTTCTTCTGATTTCTTGTTTGATAATTCTTCTAATTTTGAAAATATGAGTGAACAAGAGGATCAACCCACTAGGACCCTTCAGGATTACTTCCACCCTACACGCACAGCCACACCATCATGCATCATGTTTCCACCCAATACTCTTCAAATTGATGTTAAAACGGGGGTGAATACAGTTACTCCCTACATTTCATGGTTTGGAAAATGAAAATTCATATGTGTACATTAGGGAGTTTGAAGAGGTAGTTGTGACTTTCCATAATCAAAATGCAATAGAGGACATTGTCAGACTTAAGTTCTTTCCTTTCTCTTTGAAGGATAGAGCTAAGAGTTGGCTATACTCACTGAGAGCACGGTCAATTGGATCATGGAATGAGATGACTCAGATTTTCTTTACTAAATACTTTCCCCAACATAAGACCAGTGCTTTAAAAAGACAGATTTCCACCTTTTCACAAAAGGATAGTGAGACTTTGTATCAGTCTTGGGAGAGATTTAAGAAGTTATTGAGTATGTGCCCTCACTATGAGTATAAGAGTTGGTGTCTAGTGAGTTACTTCTATGAGAGACTTACACCTAGAGAGTGCCAATTTGTAGAGATGATGTGTAATGGTGAGTTTTTGCAGAAAGATCCTGATGAGGCCATAGAGTACCTTAATGAGCTTGCTGAAAAAGCTCACACTTGGACATGACCTAATGCTACTAAGAGCACAAATAGGTCACAACCTATAGTGAACCAAAATGGTGGTAGAATTTACCATATAAGGGAGGAGGATAACTTGAAAGCTAAGGTAGAGATACTCACTAGGGAGTTAGAGGTGTTAAAGGCTGGGGACTTAAAGCCAACACACTTGGCTAATCATGTAGAGTCTTTTAGACCATGTTCGGTGTGTGGCGGGGTAGATCACCTCGCCCAAAAGTGTCTCACATTTGCTGAAGTGAGAGGGATGTATGAGGAACAATGTAACACCTTAGGTATGTACAAGAAGCCTTTCACACCCTTTTTTGAGACTTACAATCCGGGGTGGCGCAATCATCCCAATTTTAGCTGGAAGTCTGAAAACCAGCCACTTGCACCACTACTTGCACAACCCCTTAGACCATATCATGTACCATATCATGCACCTTCATCTTCTAAGAATTCTTTAGAAGACACTTTGCATGCTTTTATTGAAGCACTGGGTAAGACTAACCAAAAGTTTGAATCTTTGATTATGCAGGTTGTAGAAGAAAATAAGGAGATAAAGAGCCAAGTGTCCAAATTGATGAGCTCTTTGAGTATGACTGAGCTAGAAGAGGAGGACGAGGACTGCTAGATGTACATGATTGATTCACACGTTGATTCACTCATGGATAGGGGAGTTCCCGTAACTCATGATTTTGATTCCCTTGAGCATTTTCTTGTTAATTTGAGTTTGATTATATTACTGATCCATCTGATGTGGTTGATATTTGTGCTATTTTTGACAGAACTCAGGATTATGGAGCACGGATATGGCAGCCAAAGTTTGAGGAGTTGCCTAAAACATTGTGAAGAGCGGATTCCTTCAAGTGTGGAAGCACCCAAAGTTGAATTGAAGCCTTTGCCTAAGGGTTTAAAAGCATGCCTTTCTTAGGTCCAGATGATACTTTTCCTATTATTATCTCATCTGAATTGTCTAAGTCCCAAGGTGAGAAATTAATTCAGACCCTAAGAAGGCATGGGTCAGCCATAGGTTGGAGCATTGCTGATATAAAAGGTGTTAGTCCCTTAGTCTGCTTCTCATAAAATCAATTTAGAGGAAGGAACTAGCCCTCGTAGAGACCCCCAGCGTAGGCTTAACCCCACTATGAAAGAAATAGTGAAAAATGAAGTGTTGAAACTATTAGATGCAGGAGTCATATATCCTATTGCTAATAGTAAATGGGTTAGTCCTACACAGGTTGTCCCTAAAAAGTCAAGTGTTACTGTGGTGAAAAATGACCTAGGAGAGTTAGTCCCTACAAAACTTGTGACTGGATGGCGAATGTGCATAGATTATAGAAAATTGAATGCTGCCAACCAGAAAGACCATTTTGCCTCTCCTTTTATTGATCAAATTCTTGAGCGTGTGGCTGGTCATCATTTTTATTGTTTCTTGGATGGTTATTTTGGTTATTATCAAATTGAAATTTCTTGAGAAGACCAAGATAAAACCACTTTCACTTTTCCTTCTGGTACTTATGCTTTTCGTAGAATGCCATTTGGATTGTGTAATGCACCTGCTAGTTTTCAACATTGCATGATGAGTATTTTTAGTGATATGGTTGAAAATTTCATGAAAGTTTTTATGGATGACGTGACTATTTTTGGATCTTCTTTTGATGCCTGCTTATTGAATTTAGAGAGAGTGTTGACTCGTTGTGAGGAGAAGGACTTGGTTTTGAATTGAGAAAAATGTCATTTTATGGTCCCTTTAAGGTATTGTCTTAGGGCATATTATTTCTTCTAGGGGGATAGAGGTTGATCAATCTAAGATTGAATTAATCTCTAAATTGCCTACACCTAGGATAGTCAAGGATGTGAGATCCTTTCTTGGTCATGCGGGCTTTTATAGGAGGATTCATACAAAATTTTTTCCACCATATTTAGACCACTATGTGACCTCCTAGTTAAAGATGCCCTATTTGAGTGGATATAAGCGTGTACAAGAGGCCTTTAAAACGCTAATTGGCAAACTTACTCAGCACCAATAATGTAGCCACTTGATTGGACTTTGCCTTTTGAGATTATGTGTGATGCTAGTGATTATGCTGTAGGTGCTATTCTTGGACAGCGAAGGGAGAGGAAGCCCTTTGTCATTTACTATGCTAGTAGAACTTTAAATAGTGCTCAGATGAATTACTCTACTACTGAAAAAGAGTTGCTAGCTGTAATATTTGCTTTGGATAAGTTTCGTGCTTATTTAATTGGTTCTCCTATTCTTATTTTCACAGATCATGTAGCCTTTAAGTACCTTCTCACAAAGAATGGTGCTAATGGTGCGACTAATACGGTGGATTTTACTTTTGTAGGAATTTGACTATCACCATCAAAGATAAGAAAAGGAGTGGAGAACTGTAGTGGCTGACCATCTCTCGAGGCTCACATTTGAGGACACCTCTGACCACCTACCAATCAAGGATGATTTTCCTGAATGAGCATTTACTTTCTATTACTTTTCTACCATGGTTTGCTCATATTGTGAATTATTTGGTTGCAGGTGAGATACCGGTGGATTGGAGCACTCAGGATAAGAGGAATTGATGACTGAGGTACGCAATTTCTATTGGGATGACCATTTTCTTTTCAAATACTGCCCTGACCAAATTTTAAGGCGTTGTATCCCTGATGAAGCGATTACTAGTGTCTTAGAATTTTGTCACACTCAAGCTTGTGGGGGCCACTTTTTAATGAAGAAAACCGCTGCAAAAATTCTATAGTGTGGATTTTATTGGCCTACCTTGTTTAAGGATGCTAACATTTATTATCACTCGTGTGAACAGTGTCAAAAGTTAGGAGTTATGACCCATCGTAATATGATGCCCTTAAACCCAATTTAGTGATTGAAATTTTTGATTGTTGGGGTATTGATTTCATGGGACCATTTCCTCCTTCCTTTGGATATATATATATATATATATATATATTATTGTGGTAGTAGATTATGTATCAAAATGGGTAGAGGCAGCAGCTTGCAGGAATAATGATAATAAGACGGTGATTAAATTTCTCAAAGAAAATGTGTTGTCTCGGTTTGGTACACTACGTGCTATAATTAGTGACCTGAGGCACACACTTTTTGCAACCGTTCTTTTGAGGCTTTGATGAAAAAATATAGGATGGTACATAAAATCTCTACTACCTATCACCCACAAACCTAGTGGACAGGTAGAACTTGCAAACAGGGAAATTAAGCAAATTTTAGAAAAAACAGTCAACTCGGATTGTAAAGATTGGTCTTTAAGACTAGTTGATGCACTTTGGGCCTACTGTATAGCCTTCAAAACTCCCTTAGGCATGTCACCTTATAGGTTTGTTTTTGGAAAGCCTTGCCATTTACCTGTGGAGCACATGCATCGAGCCTATTGGGCCATCAAGCATTTCACTTTTTGACATAGGAGAAGTAGGTAAGCTAAAAAAATTGCAATTGACCGAGTTAGAGGAATTGACAAATGATGCTTATGAGAACTCTAGAATCTATAAGGCTAAAATGAAAGCGTTTCATGATAAAAATATTTTGAGAAAAAGCGTTTAAGCCTAATGATCGAGTGTTCTTATATGACTTTAGACTCCATAAGCACCTAGGAAAACTCATGTCTAGGTGGACAGACCCCTTTCTAGTGAGGAATGTTTTTGAAAATGGGGTAGTCGAAATAAAGGATTCCAAGGATGGTCGGGTTTTTAAAGTAAATGGTCAGTGCCTTAAAATTTTAATTGATAGGCAAGTTTGTCTTCCCATTTATGGACCCGGTTTATCAACCTTGATCGTGCCATGCAGGTATATATTTTTTTTATTTTGTTCTATTTTATTTTCGTTCTTTTTTTTTTTGTTTGCTGTTGTTTTCTTTGTTTTTATTTGCAGGTTAATTTCATTTTTTCAGTCCAGATTGCTATCTTTGGTGCTTAGGAAGCTGCCTACGTCCCACATCAGGTGTATTCTACCCTTTTCAATACCCTCCATTCAATTTTGATTGTTAAACATTAAGGACAATGTTTCATTTAAGTTAGGGGGGTGGTGGTTGCAAATTCAACAATTAAAATGATGTTGCATATTTTCATGTGTCAAAATTTTTAAAATTTGCATCACACGTGCATCTTTTTCACATGAGTACTCATTCTCATCCATAGCCATCTTCGTGAATTCACCGAATCCACCATAATCATTCTGCTGTGGCATTCACAGAACTTTTAATGCACTTATCCAAACTTTGTGGTAAGATGGTGGTTTGACACATGTAGCTAGAGAACTCTTTTGCTTAAGTATTCATATGAGTTTCGGAGAGAATCGAGAGCATATAAATGCAAAAAATTGTGAGAAGCGTTCATTGATCTGTTGAATTAGGTACTTCTTTTGAGAATATCATTACATGGTTGGTGGTATGACGGTGAATATACTTGGGATATGACGAAGGTCAACTTAGGATTAACATTTGAGCCTTTCAAGCCAACCCTTCTTATCATAGACCCTTAGTAGCTAACTTTGAGCCAATAAACACATATAGTGTTTTTCTTATGCCCACATCATCCATACCTTTCCTACATTAGAGCATAGCCTATACCTTGATTTTCCTACCCTTTTTGCTTTCAAGTGTGTACTAGGTGTGGGATTTGCATTTCAGTGTCTTTGTGTTGAATTGGAAAAAAACAGAAAAAGAAAAAAGAAAGAGTACAAGTGAAAAATGTTCAGTTGAGTGAGGATAAAAAAAAATGGTGTAAAAAAAAAATAGGAGAAGAAGAAGGAGAAGTATTTTTTATTCAGTGAGCTGAAAAGTTGAAGAGTACATCAAATGAGAAGTTTGGTTTGATATGAGTTTCAATGAAATTCTCTTAGTATGTACTTGGAAGTTTTTGAATCCGTCTTTATCCTTTTCTTCATATAGCCCCTAACCCGAGCCTACGTTACAACCTTTTTATGTTGATCGTTCTGATTCTAAGGAAGCCTGTGGAAAGAGTGGTGGAAGTCTCATTTGTTAGTGCGCTTATCATAAGATCAAGGTTTGCTTGTTGCTTGTACATAGTTGCCTAATTCTTCATTGAGCGTGTACACCCCTTGTCAACTCCATAGAGAGACCCCTACATGAAACACTTTTATACCCATGAGATATGGAGTTGAACCTTTTGCTTAAGATGTTCTTAATGTTGCATTTGTCATAGTTTGTGGTTAGACGGATATGGTTTGGATCACACACACACTCTGCTGAATTGCTATAAGTGGATTGATTGTTATAGGGTTATTGAATTCCTGAAATTGCTTTGATATGCGAATCTGAAAAGTGTGATTAGATGCCTTTTATGTGTGGTCTTCTTTGGTCTCTTTTGCTATTTTTGCATGAAAATTGCTAGGGACTAGCAATGAGCAAGTTGAGGGGTGTGATAAGTGCGCAAAAGTGCACTCTAAATTCCTATTATTAGATTAAATTGTTAAAATATGAATAAAAATGTTGAGATATAATTGATATTATTTAATTTAATTTCTATTCACAATGAGATATGTTTGAGCATTATTTTATAATATTTTAAATCTCAAATGAATGCATTGAATAGGCTTTGGGAATTTTATTCTTGAACAATTGCAAAAACTCATTATTTGTTGGATTGCAGGACAGAATGGCTGAAGAAAAAAAAAATAAGAAAGAAAGTCAAAAGTTATCTGGCTTAGGAAGCACGGTTGGAAATAAAGAAGGCTTGAAGTGTGCGGCACAGAAGCTGATTAAAAGAGCAAAGAAAAGGCAAAGCAATAGAATAAAAAAAAAAAGAGAAAAATGAAGATTGAAAAGTCAAAGGTAGGTCCAGGGACGTGAAGACAAGAAGAACCAAAGAAAAAAGAAAAAAAAAAGAAAAGAAAGAAAAAGAAAAAGGGAGGAAGCAAGCACTGAAGTAGAATAGAATAGGAAGTAAAAAAGGCAAGTGGGCCTAGGGCGAAAGGAAAACAAGAAAACGTGCGAGACGCTGGGCTTGTGCTGTGGGGTGTGGGCCGAATCAAAGGTGGTGCGGCGTGGAGAGAGCCACATGCAAGGCTGAGGCGTTGGAAGGTGGGCCTGACAGTGAGGGTTGTAACAAAAAAAAAGTGAAGCACTGTTTTAACAAAAAGAATAGGTCCTGTGGCAGAAAAAAAAAAAAGAGGAGAGGGGAGAACAGAGAGAGAGCTGCGACGCAGCAGTCCTGGAACGAAAGAGAAAAGAGGAAAAAAACTCGCAGGCTATTCATGGCAAATTATTTTTCATTGAAATTCATGTTGTCCATGATCTGTATGGGTAACTAAATTTTCAAGTAGGGTTAGGGATGAACTTGTACACTAGATGATACATTTAATTTATTTTTGATTCATGTGCTGGATTTTTGTTTATTAAAACTCTTTGTTTTATCATTCTCAATTTTTTTGTTACTCAATAATCATAGAGTTTACTCTGTTTATAGATTACAGTCAGGCTTTTTCTATTGAATGGATTAGATTCTTTGATTATGTTTGGATCAATTAATTATTTATATTGATTTGAATTCTTTGCTACAATATTGCTCTCTGGGTCTATTGTCGTCGTTAGGTTTTGTCAATGTAGGATAACAGTTTGTGTGATTTAAAAGTGATGAATGATTTTTCAAAAGGATTACATTTGGTTTAATTTTGGTCTACAACTCTATATTTTCTGATTGGGATTTTTGGAATTAAATTCTCAATTGAGTTATCAGTGAATTAAAAATAATTAAAATACCAGATATGTGCAAGGGATTCCCAGGCGCTCTACTATTCGTTAATTTGAGTACTTTTCTCGTTAATCAGTTTGTTTAATTTTAATTTGCAATTAAGATCACTTTTTATTTTCTCGTTAATCATTTAATATTTTCTTTAGTTTCAGAAATTCTTTCTGTTATTCTTTTAATGTTGTCTCCTTGTGGAATCGACACCCTAAAGCTACAGTACAACTACTGCGTTATTCTTTAGGGCGTAATCAAGGATGTTAAATGTTTGGCTCAAGTCCTTGGATAAGGTCATTCTTGCTTATGCTCTTGACAAACATGTCATCTATGTAGACCTTTATCGTGCTGCCAATTAAGGAACAAACATTTTGTTTACCTAACCGCTAGGTTTGTGGCTCCAGAATTCTTCAGACTGAACGGCATCACTCTATCACAATAGAGACCTTATTTGGATATGAAGGCTATCTTCTCCTAGTCTAGAGGGTACATTTGAATTCTGATTGTACCCTGAATATATGTCTATGAAGCTTATGCCCTGCGGTTGCGTCAACCAGTTGATTGATCATTGGGAGGGGGAAGCTGTCTCTAGGACAGGCTTTGTTGAGGTATCTGTAGTCAACGCAAACCCTCCATTTTCCATTCTTCTTCTTGGCAGGGGACTATATTGGCGAGCCATTCTGGATAGAATACCTCTTTCATCATTATAGCGTCTACCAGCCTTTGGACCTCTTCGTTGATGATCTTTTGGAGTTCAGAGGCGAAGGTCTTCCGCTTCTGTCTTACTAGAGGATGGTCTGGGTCAGTCATTAGCTTATGGAAGATGAAGTTAGGGATCTATCCCTTCCATATCCTTGGTCTTCAAGCGAATACTGATAAGTTATTTTTCAGGAATTCAACAATGTCTTGCTGATCAGAGGGGGATAGATTTGAGCGGATCTGTAAATATCGCTCTACCCCTTCATAGGCTCACCAGTATCTTAATGGGTTCTTGTATTGCTTTGGCCATGTTGTCCCTTCCCCTAGAGCTTAATGGCTCTTTCGATTTCGAAGGGGTACTCCTCCGTCTCATGAAGTTCGGAAGGTGCAGGACTTCCTTCTTCACGAGGATGCTGTGATTGCTATTGGAGGGCTTTTTCCTTCAGTGTGAGAACATGGCACTCTCGGGCAGTTGGCTGACAGCCTCTGATAGAGTAGACCTTGTTATTCTAGATGTACTTCAGATACTGATGGACGGTTGAGGTGACCGCTCCCATCTGATAGAGCCAAGGTCTTTCGATGATGCGAGTGTCTGAATATCGGATGAACTCCTAGAGACGCCCGTCCTCCTGATGAGTTGTTCAATCTCATGTTTGAGAGTTTTGCATTCATCAATGGTGTGACCATGGTCTTTCTAGAAGTCGCAGTATTTACTTTGATCTCTAGAGTTAGGACTTGCTCAGTGGTTCTGGCCACCTCAGATCCTCACCCGTCTGTACCTATTGGAGTATGTGAGTGAGGGAGGCATTTAGAGGTATGAACCTTCCGTACCCTCTAGAGTTAGGATTTCCCTAGGTTCTGGGTGCCACCCTCTTGTCAGGGCTTCTGACTCTCTTCTTAGTTGTACTGGCATCCTTTTTATATAGGGTGGTATTCCTTCTGAGCTTGCTTTGTTAGCCTCTCAGAAGGACATCTTCGTATCTCTAGGTTTATGTACCTTTACACCTGTTTCATAAGTACTACTATGTCAACGGGAAGATTCTTTGTCAAAGAGTCCTGAAAGCTTCCAAGCCCTAAGCCAGAGGTGAGAGTTGCTACCAAGAAGCTTGGATTGTAATCTGTTATCTGTTTGAGCTCAGTATTGAAGTGAGCAATATACTCCCGAGCGACTCCCCCTTGGCCTATTTGATGGTTACCAGGAACTCTGGACCTTTTCTCAACTTCTTGTTGGTTAGGAATCGATTAAGAAATTTCTTGTTGAGCTCATAAAAGTTGATGATCGATTCCTAAGGAAGACTGTGGAACCACTTTAGAGTAGTACCCTTGAGGCTCGTCATAAAGGTGCTAGCACATGAAGGCATCGGTAGTCCCCATGTAGAGCTATCGTGTACTGATAGTGGAAGAGATAGTCCCCGAGGTCTTCTAACTAGTCATACAAGGTGAACTTCGGGACACCAAATTTCTTTAGCCATTATAGCCAGGGTGAAGGGCGTAGCGAATCTTCCAAGCAGCTTTCCCAGTTCATCTTGCTTTAGAGGGACATGGGTTCCTCTGGTGAGAATGGTTTGTTCCATGTAGTTTATGATCTCCTATGTCCTTTGAGGAACTCCCGGCAGGATTGGTTGTCGTTGGCCTTGCCTTGTAGTTTCAGTCCTTATACGGAAGGGATGATTCTGTCCAGTAGTGGCAGGGGGCAGTCGCCCTCCTTGGACTAGGGGAACTGGCACTAGTGGAAGCTGAAACTCAAAGTGGCACTAGTTTAGCTTCCGAGGTTGCTGGAGTTGGGATCCTTATCCTGCATTGATAATGGACAGTAGGATGAAAAGTAAGCATCCCTCTCCCCACTGCAGTTAATGGCTGGGAATTGCCTTCTATGTGAGTGATACCATGAAGGTGTACCGACCGCACATTAGGGAATTCCTCACTAGGAGGTCCTTCACCTATAGGTGGTGGCAGGAAGGTCGAGCCCCTTCATTAGCAATGCTGGTAGGAGGATGAGTGGGATGGTTCTGCTGATTTGGGCCAAAGAGGACAAGGCTTAAGACATAGCGATGAGCTGTTCTTGTATCTGATCAAACTGTTGTTGAATCCGATCAAGTTGCTGCTGTAAGTGATTGGACGTTTGCCCCCTTCTTCTTCCAACAGAAGGCTTGGTTTTAAGGGTTTTGAGAATTTTTTCTTGGACGAAGATTAGGTGCCATTGTATTTTTCTAGAAAAAGACAAAAGGTTGTTACTGTCGAAGAAACATTTAGCAAGGAACTGATTTTCGTTTCCCATAGACGGTGCCAAACTGATGTTACACTTTTTGATCAGTGAGGCTTCTACTTTTCATCGCCTGTCAAGAACTCGAAAAAAGTGATCAGAGGGCCACCGGGTTGGCTCCAGGTGGTAGACTGCTCCGATGATGAAGTCAGTAAAAATAAAAGAGAGAATGTAATTGAAAAAGATTAATTCACTTTCCTTGAAAAGTGCACCTTATGGTTGTATTTATAGGCTGTGGATCCCCTAAGTTGATTAGGATTTCGAGTTGTAAAGATCGGGATTTGATGATATCTGAAGATGATAGTTGCCATATTGAACTCTGGCCTCCGCAAAAGTAAGGATCGGAAGGTGCTCTGAGAATAACAGTTTCCATGTCACATTTTTTTTCTTCTTATTCTAAGGTCGGTAGGGCATGTAAGGCAGTGATCAGCTTAGGGACCCCTCTAGGTACATACTCTGAACTCTCTGCTTTGGAAAAAAGGTCTGCGCCCTTCTGATCGAGGAACATCTGGATCATCGGGGTCGTCAGATCTGAATAGCTTTGTGCCATTTCCTGACCTGCATATGAAAGAGCTCATATATACATGTCAATCTTGGGTTAGGTTGTCATTTATGGTACATCAGCAATGAAAAAAAAAAACAATAATGAAGAAAAAGACTCAACATTTAAGACTTGTGAGTGAGAAAGCTACACCTTGTTGGAATTTAAGTTGCACCCTTTGACAGGGTTGTAAAAGTTAGGTAGAGCTCATGAAAGAGAAACAAGCAAAAGATACAGCTCCTTTATGTTCTCCAACTCCAAGTACCGCATGACTCAATGCTATTTCCTAAGCCTCGAAGCGTAGCTCTTTAATTTACAAGGCAGAAATCAGAAAATGCCTCTTTATCATTATCAATACTGTAAAACATATACTTTTAGAATTTTCACTCTTTTGTAAAAAGTGAAGCAAATCTCTTAAAAGATTAAAGGGTTCAAAAGTGTATTAAAAATGATGAATTTAGGAAGAAATCGAGAGTAATTTGGTGGAGAAATGAAGGAGAAAATAGGAGTTGTAGGTTGGTGAATAGTTTTGGGTGGCAAGAATTTTGGTGGATTTGGGTGATATAAGAACCGGGGAATTGTTCCCCTCAATCCCAAAAATGGTTAGGAAGAAAAAAGAAGGAAAAATATGGCCTAAAACATTCTAAAATAGAAAAAAAGGATGTCGTCCGGAAAGTCGGGTTATTGTCGGAGCCCAACTGTGAGACCGTAGTTAGGGGTGTCAATTCGTGTTATCGGGTCATGTTTAGGTCGTGTCAAGGTATACATATTCAAAAATATGTGTTTACCCTAACTTAACACTATTAACTAATCGTGTCAAGTTTCAAAACCCAAACCCAACCCATTTATTAAACAGGTTACACGTGTCGACACACTTAACCCGTTTATTTTAATTTTTTATTTTTTAAATAAAAATTTATCTATCTTTCAATATGTAGATAATTTTCATGTTTAGTAAACTTTGAACATATACTAAATCAAAGTAGAAACCTCTCTTATAAATAAAAAATCTCAAAACCTTGCTAAACTTTCAATATGAGACGAATTACCTTTAACTCATGATATTTTTTTATAATTAAACGTGTTAAATCGTGTTAAGCAAGTTAACACTACTAAAACCCAAACACGACATATTTATTAATCGTGTTATACTGTGTCAACCCGTTTATAACCCAAACCCAGTTAACTTCGTGTCATGTTCGAATTGTGTTGTCGTGTCGTGTCAAAAATTGACACCCCTAACCTGTAGTTCAGGTACTTCCGAGCAGTAAACCTAAAAACCGAAACCATAGAGGGAATCCTTGAACTGATAAGGAGTCAAACCCCATTGGAATAAACTTGAAACTCCATCGGCGATGAGTCACCTGATGCCTGTAAAAGACGTCGGAAGTTGGCCGGAGAAGAAGACCTATTTGGGTTATGGATTGGAGTCAGGGAAATGGGTTTGGATAATCAAGTAAACAATGCAGCTTTAAGAATTGATTTAAAAATGAAATATTATGTTTGGTTACATGGATAGCAAATTAATTAATTATCCCTATTTGGTATAGGGGATATCCTATTCATGGATTAGGTTACTATCTGCCGTTTGGTTTTAAAGAAAATCAGAAAAAAAATATGAGGGTGACAGCCCTGAGGTTCGAACCCTAACGTGTATAGATATAGATATATATATATATATAATAAAGGAATTAAATAAATTAATTTAATTTACTAAAATGGCTACGATGCCCAAATAAAATAAAACGATAGTGTAACCCAATGTTTTTGAACATTCTGGACTCAACGGCTGAGTCCGATTTGTGAAATTAAGTTCTGAAAATTAAGACACGTAAAATATGAAATTACCATTTTACCCCTAGTGGTACCTGGAGTCAATTAAATATCAAAGGTAGTCTAATTTGACTATTTTAAACATTTCGGACTTAATGGTGAGGTCCATTACACCTAAATAAACTCTAAAAAATATGACACGACAACTGAGGTAATACCCATTACGTCCTGAACAATCATTGAACTATTAACTTAAGTTAGAAATGGAAGGCGGGACCCAACTTAATGTTTAGGGTATAAAAATCATAAGTAGTTAATAGGAATGCTTCAATAATGTTCTAATACATGGTTCTGTATATTTGATCTATGATTTAGGAGCTACAGATAAAGGAAAAGGAGTTAGCGTAACAGACTAAGGTTTAAGGTGAGTAACCCTGTATCCTGAATCAGCGGTATTTTATATTCTGTTTAGTGGTTTATCTTCTACTTGAAACATGCCTATATGTTTTATATCTGTCAAATGTTTATCTACTATTCATGATTTTATATCTAGATTTTGAAATGGCATGTATATACTGATTTGAAATGCATCTATAAACCATAGGCACCCCTTAAATAAGAAAAATGATTTATGTGATCCAAGTTTTAACTATGAAATCTGAAATGCAAGTGTTTTGAATCTAATTATATGTCTGTTCCGATGTTTACCCATGTGGAGCTCTGACTCATTTAAGATTTATCCCACATGGTGTTCAGACTCTATTCTTGTGTCTGCACAAGACTTACCCATGTGGCTGCTCCGATCCTTTGAGACTTACCTATATGGCATTCTGAATTTTTTGAGACTTACCCACATAGCGCTCCGACTCTATTGAGACTTACCACATGGTATTCTGTATGTGTATCTTTGATGTGTATTATATGTGTCTGTTATTAGTTATTTGAATTCAGATTTTAAATGCATCCTATCATGTGTATCAATTATTTGTTATCATGTTATTTGATACATATTCTAAATCATGTTTTAAGTTATCTTGATATATGTTTATGCTATCTATTTGAAAAACTTGGTGCTTATGGTAGTTTGTGCAAAACTTTGGCTTGTAACACCTGTGACAGGATGCATGAATTACTCACGAGCTTAGTGAAGCTCACATGGGATTTTTCAAAACTATTTTAGGTAATTGATTTTGCAAGGAGATAACAGGCCTTTGCAGAGTAGCCGAGGATGTGGATATAATGAACCTTTGTACAGAATCTAAGTTGAAAGTGATGTGAAATCTTATAGGTAATCATATGATGTCTTTAGAGACTGATGACAAACCAGATTGTGGAAACTATCTTTTTTGTACTTTTGTGGATACATATATGATATGAATATAAATTTTGTTGACTCGTGGTGAATAGTGATGATAATGATCTTATTTTGAGCAGATTTTATAAATGACTGATGTGGAGATGGTTATTGAATGAATTGCATTTGGTGTAGCTTCTGCATTAAATGACTCAATGATTCATAATTTATTGATATAAAGGAATGAAAAATTTATTTATCATTCTATGCAATTCATTTGATTTTGTATGACTTGTCTGAGTGGTAGTATCGGTCATGGGATCCTGAATTCTCATAGGGTGGGTTTGGGGGTCGTGACAGAGTGGTATGAATTAGAAACATAAAATCTTAATTGTCAATGAATGTGTTGGAAAAGAGAAATAAAAAAATAATTCAATGTGATAACATGGTGAGTCATGTCATATTGTCATCTATATGGAGATACAATTTGCCTAAACAAATTGAAAACACTTAGCATTACTCATCAACCAAAATAAGTAAATGTGGTTATCAATGATGTTGTTATTTTCTGGTCGGAAGGCTTCTCATCCTTAACTACTTGTTAAGAACTTGAGGTTAGAGGGTCACCGGAAAAGCTCCGGTAGTAACCGCTCTGATGATAAAGTCAGTAGAAAATAAAGGTAGTAATTCAATAGGAGAATTGAACATAAATGGAAAGTGTATCTTATTGCCTTATTTATAGCTTGCAGATGTCCTAAGTTGAGTAGGATTAAGAGTCATGAAAATAGGGATTTGAAGATACCCTAAAGATAGTAGTTGCCATATCGAACTTTGTTTCCCTATTATGAGGTCGGTAGGATATGGAAGGCGGTGTTGGGTTCTGAAGTGCCTCTGAACCTTCCGTGCCTGGTTAACCTGGATAAAAATAACCTATCCTGATCTGTACCTTGAAGAGCTCTTTACAGACACGTGTCATGCCTCGAATGGTTGACAAATTACAGTATATCAATTACTCCCTCCCAAGCCTTAGTTCTATAACATACTCAAAATTGAGGTTAGGGTTTCTAAGACTGTTGCACAGTGTGGCAGTCATAAATGCGTTGCTCCGTATTCCAAGGAGATAGCCGTTGCTGTGACTTTATTGTGTCAGTCACCGATTAGATTTATGAGGCCATCATTGCCTTAACCTGCCATAGTGGTTCAGAGGCGACGCCCCTCACGTGAATACATGTTGGATTGGTATTAAAATAGGGAAACATACTACTGCTCGCCTTTTCAACACTTTATCATTCTGAGTGCTTTCAAACCGTAAGAGAGAATTTGCACTTTAAATACTTCAAATTGTAAGAAAGATCTTAAGTGAGGCAAACTGGCACCCCAAGATGATCAACTCCAATCAAAGCCGCGGATCAAGTTCGGTTCCAAAAACATTCTCTGAATTCTTTTTAACTTCTTTTTTTCTTTTCTTCCACTCTTCTTCATTTTCTGTTTAAACGATGTCTGCCTTTAACACTCAGTCAAGCACTGTTAATGAAATCGTAGATCTTTAGGGAGTAGATGACCAAGTAGAAGTAAATTTAGTTAGTAGCCCTTCGAAAAACATAAAAAATAAATCTATTGATAGTCCCGTTCTGTTCTGAGGTCCGGATAGTTGAGGCTTTCATGGAGCCCAAGAACATTGGTGGAGAAACTTTTAGAATATCCCACAAAACGGAGGAGGGTGAGAGCGCCATGACTTAGAGCAAGATAGATGCTCTGAAGGCTACTTTTGATTTCCTTAAAAACGTGTCTTGTTGGGTACTAGGACATATAGACCATCCCTTCAGTACCCAACATTGTGAGATATGTGCTTACCTTGAATGGTTTGAGATAGGGATTTGATTTCCCTTCCACCCTTTTATTAAGAAATTTTTTAGTTGGTTTAAGAATTTCTCAACTGACCTAAACTTAAACAATTGAAAGTAATTGCTAGGTTCCATAATTTTGGGTCATCTAAATGACGTCGAGGTAGATCTCCCTCTAATTAGGAGTACTATGGATCTGAAGTACCTTAGGTCGGAAGGCATGGTCTACATGTCTTTTGATAAGGCATTCAGACCCCTTTCTTCTGTACCCTCTTTCAATAAGAATTGGAAGAAATGGTACTTCTATGTTAAGCAAGGCTGGGAGTTCGAGGATGGAGAGCTAAGTTTCAACCTTCCCATATAGGACTAGTATCAAAGGTGAGCCTTCCCCCTTTTTTTTTTCCTGTCCCCGATCTTTTATTTCTATGTATTTTGATTTAACTCATTTTGTCTATGTAGATAAAATGACGTGGAAGAGGTCAAACTTTACTTTTGACCTCTAGAGGAAGTATAAGAAAATTCTTCAAACCGACGATCGTTTGCATGAAGCCATTCTCACCCCAAGAAACCTAATGGATGTTGGGCTGGTGCAGGATCACACTATGAGCTTGAAGAAGTCCCTGGTCACCAGATGGGTGCTAGGGAAGAAGAAGAAGATTGGGGAGAGTTCGTCCCTACCGAGCCTCCCCCTCTAGAGAAGAGAATAAGACTAATCTCCAACTCCCTCGAGAGAACTGTCTCAGAGGATTTGGGAGTTTCTCCTGCTCGAGAGGCCCTTCTGCCTCCACTGCCTTCCATACTTAAAAAGAGAAGGGGGAGGGCTAAATTTATTGTCGCCTTTTCAGGGCCTGATGACTTCGGTGTGACAGCCGTGAAGAAGGCGTACGAGGATTCTTGGGCAACAGGCCCAAGCAAATTCACAAGGTTGAAGTCCCAAAAGATAGCCAAGGACCTGATGGCTATTCATATGAGGGTGAGTTTTCCATCGTTTTCCTTGTTTTCTATATTCTTCATATATTCAACTCTGACTTGATTGTCTTTGTTTTGTGTTGTTTGTGCTTTTCAAATCGGCCATGGTTTGGCAGCCATTATAGACTGTCCTGAGAATCCCGAGTAGATTGACACCCTCCAATCTGAGCTCGATGAGGCCAGACTTTAGTTGGGGATGGTGTAGTCTTCGGTGGTGGCTACTGAGGAGAAACTGAAGGAGGCATCCAACTCCCACTCCATCTTGGAGTTTGAGAGGGAATGCTCTTGCTACTGAGCTTAGAAGACCTCAAAAGGAGGTTTGGAGACTTCCATGCTGCTTCTATCAAGAAGGTTTAGGACACCATTGAAGCTGTCAGAGCTCAAACTGAGGTGGATCTGAAGGCTGAAGTCCAGGATCTGAAGGGGTGAATTAATTGAGTATGGATACCAAACCTTCAAGATGAAGCTCTGTAAGAAGTATCCCGACTTGGATCTGACTGGAATAAATGATATCGAAGTCTCCTAAGCTGAGATTGATATACCAGATGCTGATGACTGAAGAAAAGGAAGTGGATCTAGAACTCCCTCAAGTCGCCCCATCAGAGACTGCCGAGCCCGCAACATAGTAGACTTGAGATTTTTTGTATATATATATATATATATATATATCTTGTAATCTTTTCATTTTTGGGCTAATATATGAAATTTCAATCATTCCAGAACTTGTGTCTTGCTTGATATCTTTATGGTAACTAAATAGTAACAAACAATAAAAAAAACAGATGGCCTGAATTTGATGCACATATTTGATATGCAATAAGATTATGCTTTCAATAGTTCCAAAATGAATTAATCTAAAGAAAAAAAGCGGCAAGGTGAAATCCTATCATTGTTCTTACCTGTAAATAGGTGGTAAACAAATAAAAATAAACTCAACAAAAGTAAATTGAAGCAAAAAAAAAGATTAAATCATTTAAAATAAATTGAAATAGTAGACTAAAAATCTAATTTTTCTCAATTTTGTTTTTCTTTTTCTTGAAATCTCAGATCATTTCGTCATCTTACTCAATTTCTTGTTTCTTCTTCTTGTGTTTTGGACAATTATTATCTTAAATTAAAATCGGGTTATTTAGAATTAAAATTTGACCAACTTTTTCAACTACTTCAAACGTCTTAGTAATGAGTGATTTTTTCACCTAACTTTGTTGTTTCTTTTGTTTATCTTGAGGAGGAAATTGTACTCTCTGAACTTGCATAAAAATGTCTTTCAGAAAAGTTAAAATTCTCTTATTTTAGTGTCATAGAAATATAGTTAATCATACTGCAATTTAATTATTAATATAATTATGTTTTTTTTGTAGTATCACATCAAATTGGACAGCCAATGGGAGAAGTAATTTTTATATTATTTGATATCATGTTAATTTAATGATTCATTTTTCTACTTCCATTAAAGTTGATGAATTGGAAATGTAATATGTGACGGCTTTCCTTAATTTTTTTTTGTCCCTTTTTGTATGTATATTCATAAGTTTTATTTGTTGATTCTTCTAACTTGTGGATAATATATGCCTCTAATATTTTTTGCATGAAGTCATTTATATCATAATTTACATTGATGCATGTTAATAATAGTTTGTAACAAGAGTTTACGTGTAAACATTGTTTAATGTATAACTTATTTTCTGTTATGAGATTGATGTCATGTCATATGGTGGGCTAACAAGATTATGCTAATGTGCTATATGATATTGCCCTTTTTGGGTTTTCTATCTATTATGTGACGTTTGAAAGACTATTTTTTAGCTTAATAATTTTTAAACATGATTGTATTTTTACTTCCTTCTTTTAATTTTAATTATTTTTTTGATGAGACTCATGATTTTAAATTAAATAGATTATTTTAATTTTGTTATTCTTTATTTTTTATATTTCTCAAATAATATTGAATTAACAAATTTTTTATGGCTTACAAAATAAATTCAGAGTCACATGTGATAGAAGGAATTAGAGTATTAAAAAATAAACACAAAATACATAAGAAATTATTGCTTGGATGTTTATATGATGTTTCTTCAAATATTTTATTAAAAATGTACATTCAAGCTGCAAACCAATGATAACATAATTATTTATTAAAAAATACAATAAAAATAAAGAATATGAATGAACACCATTATAAGTCAAATTAAAAATAAAATTAAATTAAAAAATTGTATATATGCCTCTATCCACAGAAATAATATTTATACAATTACTTTCACACTCATTAAATTTAAAATATATAATTAAACCTCTTTAATCTAAATAAAAAAAACTCTAAAAGCAAATAAATAAGATATCTTAAAACGCAATATTAGTTATTGATCACAGCAAATCAATTGTAAAGAGAATATGAATCAAAGCAGGCTTTGAATAATAAATGAAAAAAAATAAATTTCACTTCACTCACAATACTTTTTCTTTAGGATTCTTTAACTATTTTATTTTACTTTTTCTTCTTTCTTTTTCTTTAATTTTTTTTTACCTAATTTTCTTAGCACACCTTATGATTTTCTTTCATTCTAAGTTCCAGAATCACAAATACAGAGATATATTGTTAGTGGGATGCCATATATGATCTTTGACAACTCTTGCGTTTGAGCATTTACGGAAATTTTGATTACGTGATATCTAATTTCATTAAAGTATCCCTAATTGATTAAAAATCTGTAATTAAATTATAAGGTGGACTTTTTTTTTTTAATATAAATTTATTAGAAGGTGAAATCTCAATTTAATAACTTGTGTCCATCCATTTTGAATTTTCTTTAATTATCTTAAAAGATTAATATAGAGCCCTACATGACAAAAATTGTGCCAAAAAAATAAAAGAGAAATAAATTTAAAAAAAAAATCAACAATTTTAGAATTCTTAAACAAAAAGAACTAATCTTAAAACCAATAACTATTTGACTTCACTTTAAATGATTTTTATTTAGGACTCTTAACTATTTGATTTCACTTTTTTTTTCTTCAATTTTTTTTTCTATTTTTTTGTACAAGATTTTTTAGGATTCTAAAACCTATATAGTAGATTGGATTTAGATGGACGAAAGAGAATTGTGAAAATTAAACCAAGAAATTAGAATAAAGAGCTCTATAAGAGTTATTCCAAAAAATAAAAGAGAAAACATAGGAAAATCCTTAGAAAATCCTTTCTATATCTAGGACCTCTGTTTTATTGTGCTTTTAAGTCACGTCATGAAACCAAGGAGGCTCGGGAGTGAGGTGAGTAACCCCACTTCTAAGCCAATCTAAGGTGAGATAATTAAATATAAAAGATGTTCATTTATCCTTATTTAAGTTAAATAATCCTATTATAAGCAATTCGGGTGGCTGAAAAGTCGATTTGGAAACCAAACTAACAAAACTGGAGGAGAGGTGGTCAAGTCCCTCTCTGAGTGCCGATCAACAAGCTAAGAGGGGGGGGGGGGTTTCCACCTTCTAGTGCCGATCAGCACATACGTGTGCCGATCAGGCCTGGTCCCCTACTTTGGCTTGTTTGGGAAAATCCTTTATATTTTGGTTACTTTTCTTGATTCAACCTGATTTTCAAGAGTCTTAAACATCCATTTTCATTTCATAAAATAACTTAACATTCATTAAACATCAAATTTCACTTTCATTCATCAAGAAGCAATACTTCAAATTTTAAGTTCAAGTTCCATTTTTCACAATTCTTACAAAATCAAAAGATAATTCAAGTCTTTTGTAATATTTACATCACCATCAAGCTTCTAGCTTATACACATTTAGACTACAAATACATAGCCTATTCCATGGAAATATACATTCAAACAAGTTTCTAAAAGAGTTCATGATGTCCAAGTAAACAAAAATACGGGTCTTCCCAAAAATGTCTTGGTAACAAGTTTTCAATTTGTAACCGGTTCCTTGTCCCCTTCTGCATTTAGTAGGGGTTAGTACAACAACTCTAGTAGGAGAAATCTAAACAAAGGCAAGAACTTATGGTGTCGTGTGTATGCTTGTGCATGTGTAGTGACATCCAAGTGATCATCAAATATGCATCGTCAATAAAATAAACATTCAAGAGATAATCAATGTTGCGCCCTTGACCCTTAAGGCCGGAACTAAGAGGTCATTGGGATCCCAAAAGGAAGGTAGTATGACTAACCATCTTAATTAAGCGTATAAAATATAGGCCATTTTTTAATTTTTTTTAATTGGTTTCTCCTTAATCAGTTCTGGTTCGTTTCCCTGATTAGACTTGTTCAAGTCCCATAACAAGATTAAATGAAAATGATTACATTCAAAGGCACTATACCGACCATTCAACAACAATGTACTATATGATAACGTCCAGAGCTAACTCTAACAGTCTTTATATACATAACATATACAACAACAATTTGAAGGGTACATGCACCCTTAATAAATACAACTGGGTAAGCACATAAACGTAAACTAAATGCTACAATGTCCTCAAATTCATCTTGCATTACTCCAACAACTATCTTCGATCAGCCAATACCTACCATTCCCATGAATGGCAAGGGTAAGTCATAAGACTCAGTAGGGTTTCCCAAAACACACAAACAAACAACGTGCAAAAACTAATGCAAGTACGAAGAGGACACACCCTAAAGTCTAGTATGCCTCACAAGTACATAATATCAACATATCTCAAATACAGTCATAAATATAAGTATCAAGAAGGTATAACACCACTACATGTGGTTTAACCATAATAGTCAAGTAGTCAGCATATGGGAGGCCGGACACATGACATAAGTGTAAAAATAAAATTTCATGAAACACCTCTATTTCCTATTTTAATGCCACAAGAACAATATCTATGCACATAACCAATCACAAGGTGTAAGTATAAGCTTACCAACCCCACGAAGTACCTTCATTTCTTATTTAAAGCCACAAGAACAATATATACATTCATAGTTATGCAACTAGCCATAATTGTCATAGTATCATAAACTAGCAGTATACAATCCATCAATAAATACAAGAAAATATCACATGAGCATTAAGAAAAATAATCTCAAATTAATCAATCCATAGAAAAAGGGATAAAGTCTTATTCAACTCATTCTATTCTCTTAATAATCTCAATCCCATGAGTATCCACCTAATTTGGCTTTGATAAGCCTATGTGTTTTACGGGTTACTAGCCCAATGGAAATAAATGGCTATCCACACAGTTTAGGGCTCGTAAACTGATGGGAGACACCATTCCTATCATAAATAGAATCCTAAGTAAAGCGCAATCTCACTGCACTCAAGAGCACACAAAAGACGTGACTAATTTCCATCCCAAGTGTTTTCCTCATCAATCATCTATGCCCAAATTTCCAAATATCTCAATTCCTCACCACTCGGGTGTTCGACGTCATCATATCCCCTCAAATCTCACACCATTCATGTATGTTTAGCAATATAGATAACAATATCAACAAGTCCACAATTAATGACTGAGAGAGAGAGGATATTTGATTAACAATGATTACATGAGCAATAATGGTCATACATATCTATGAAATAAATAGGAATCATGATAAGCATCAATATGGCAAGCACATGTATCCAATACTATTATACAAATGTCTAACATCATAGCATTTAACAAAAAAATTACACTATATTAATAATACGATGACAAGATGTCAAATGATACAGAAAAACATATCATGTGAATCACATAGCAAGTATATACATCAATAACTTAGAACATCTCTCGTCCCTAATCATCGACCCATTACCAGGAGACACTACATGTGTCTTTCATGATGTTGTTAAATTCTCTACACACTCATTGTTCCATTTCCGTGACCACCCCGACCCTATAGCACTAAGGTATCAAATTAAGTTTTAATGTTCTCTATGGCTAATTACATGTTAGTCTATGCATTGGTTGCCCGTTTGCCTAAACGAGTATCAAAAATATGTTATCGGGCATAAAAAATCCTAAAGGAAGCCGTATCGTATTGTTTCTAAGTCATTTGACTGTCTTTTAAGCCCATAAGGGTATTTTCATAATTTATCAGACAAGTTATGTGTCTATTGAGACACCGTCTCACAAAACCAACATTAGAATCAGATCTTGAAGATCCAAAAACTTTAAAAATGCCCTCTTTATATTTTATCCACGCTTTTAGGTATCTATTCTCTAGTCAAAGAGGCATTTTAGTAATTTCACATATTCATATAAGACCACCTCGAGTCCCCATTTCATTATTTTGATATCACTATTTGAGTTCCTAGCATTCCGAAAACATTGAAAATGTCTCTTCTAGATCTTAATTCGACTTTCAATTGCTTAATATAAGTCTAGGGGTATAATCGTTATTTTTTTACTTATATGGGACCATTATTGAGTCCTAATTTGTTCAATCTGATCATGTATTTGAATTCTAGGTATCCAAGGATAGCCCTTTTTGGATTTTAATTAGCCTTTACACTTCTTAATTTAACATTAGGGTATTTTCATAATTTTCTATAATTATGTGGGACCAACTCAGGTCTCTGAATGTCTAAACCTGACTTCGCCATTGAGTCCTGAATGCCCAAAACCCTTAAGAAAGCTCCATTTTTTAGTTTAATTGCATTTAAATTTTGATTTATTGAGATGAGGGCATTTTTGTAATTTTTCATCTAGAACTGGTTCACTATTGAACCAATTCTCCCCTAGAACCTGGTTCAGATTTGAACCAGAACCACAAGAACTGATTTCTTCTGACCGCGCAACCAAATAGGCCCTTAGGCCTAATAACCCAATTGACCAACCCAAAAACTTGTTGACCAGACCCGTTTGACTAAGACCCGACCTAGGCTTGACTGTTGATTGGACCCTGGTTGACTATTGTCCTGGTTAACCCGGTTGATCGGTCAACTTTGCCAGGAATAATACTCTCTTCTCTAGCACTGGTGCAACGGAGCTCATTTTTTTGATAAGTTTTTACAAATTTTTCTTCACCATTTTTAATCGTTTTTCACCCTGGACTCCTTTTAACTTAGATTTGTGGTGTTTATCACAAGATTAGATGGTCAAAACAAGGGATTCTGATGAATCCTGATTTTTTGACGACTTGAAAATTTCTCAATTTCTCCTTATTTCACTAACTGTTTCTCACCATTTTTTATCCCATTGGATTCTCCAACACCCCCTTAGTATTTTAAGACCCAACTAGTAGATCAAAATAACCCAAAACACTACAAGGCCAAATTACTCGATTTCAAACCCAGTTCTCGACGACCTGAACTCTTTATTGTTTCACTTAGTTTCTACCATTGTCTTGGTTTTTAATCCAAAATCACATACCAAGGTTCCTGCAACCTATCAAAGTTTCATTCATGGTTCAAAAACCCCTTAACATGTCACGATCCAAAAGAACCCAAATCAGGTTTCTTTCTCTCACTACACAGAGATTACATGCACATACATATATATAAATACACCTCCAAGCACATAAGGTCCCAACCATCCACAACAGAGGTCTAAAGAGTGAAAAAAATTCCCTACCTCAAATTGTTTGTAGAGAGAAAAATCTTCGGGTAGAGAGAGAAAGCTCGGTAGAGCTTTAATGGCTGCTCCTCTCCTCCACTACTCAGTCCATGTCACGTCCCAAGCCCCAATGAACTGAGGGTGACTCTGTAAATCAAGGTCAAACTAAATGAACAATTTCTATATATCTCAAACCACCTTGTGATTATCATATTCTCACTTGAATTTTCATAATATAAATATCATTCACATTCCATACATATAACCCAACAAGGTTTCTATACGTAAATTCCAAAAGTGTATTCATCCTGTGATTGGTATTTCTAAGTTAAAAGAATGCTAGTCCTATTGAGGTTTCTGTGCTTTCATATCAACATATAAAAACCATAGGCCCTTTTTACATTCCAAAAAATAAATAAAAGACAAAAGAAAGTTGTGAATTTAAATACATCCCAAAATCAACAAAAGAGTCCAAAAGAGATGTCATTCTAATACATATCATCAAACTGACTAACTCTTTGTCAGTTATCTGCATTTGGTAAGGGTCAATACAACAACCTCAGTAGAGCAACTAAACAAAGGGAAAGAATAAACGATGACAAGTGTAGGTATGTGTTAAGTGTAGTATCAAGCAAATGTCACCAAGTATTTCAATTCAATGAACATTCATAGTATAATAAAATGGAATAAGAACACTAATACAACAATAGTAACATATTTCAATTCTCACAATAAGAATGCAACACAAATGAGGTTACTTAGATTATCATCACCTCACTTATCTCAACGGTACTACATTCTACTTCCACTTCTTCCGTAATCCTTCAAGACAACCTAATTACCCTCAGTTGAGCCTGTGTGCTTTTTGGGTTACTAACCCGATGGAAACATATGACTACCCGTGTGGGGTTATGGTTCGAAACGGAAGGGAGACACAATTCCCATCACAAAAACCCTGGGTAAATATCCATAACTTTACATTTCTTAACTTATAATTTCATCATTCATTTCTTCCCCTTTCTCAATTCGTAATTTCCCCATTGATTTTTTCCCATTTCTTAACTAGTAATTATTTCATTCATTTCATCCTTTCTCTCAACTCTTCAACGATCTCATTTCCTACTTGTTCCGTACAGAGCATTTGTTCAAGTTTTCCATTCCAAACCAAGAGTATTTAAGGGAAAATGACATTCACATCAAATGAAAGCATCACAAAAGCAACACTAATACATGACTTCACAATACAACATCATCACAATCATTATAGAATTCTATCAAACACTTGGTATGCATATCAACTTCCCACAAGTTCATAAATAACGAGTAAGTAATTCTTGAGCATTCAAGTAAAATAATTTTAAGTCGGGACCATGCATCGAATATATATATTAACATTCTAGACAATATATATCAAAGGTTAACATGTAACATTCATTTACAAATCCATCTAGCAAGTTTACATGATTCTTCTACACACTTTTATACAATATGGTTGATAGATATGATACAATATGCATGTTTTCTCCCTAACATTCATCATTCACCTAGGTTAGAAGCCCTACCTCAAAATAAGTGTGAATTTGTGTGTAGAGAGAGAGAATCCAATTTCAAGCCTTAATCCTTGCTTCCAAAACCTATGAAAGTATTTATACTATTTATTTCACTCAACCAAGCTAGATTTATAAAGAAATGCAAGAAATATGAAAAGAAAATGAAAAGCCTTCAAATTTTACCTTTTGTTCTTGAAGAAATCTTTGAAATCCCAACTTTCAATTAGTGAGAAATCATTCCTAAGCTTGGAGCTTTGCACAAGAAAGTATGTGTGTGTCTTAGGATTCCATGGAATCCATAAATCTCCAAGAACCCTAATTTTTCTCCCTTGACTTGAGAGAGTTTGGAGAAAAAGAGAAATGAGATTTTGGGCAAAATTTCTTTTCAGCCCGTAACTTAAAAGTGTTTTGTTGGATGCTATTTGAACGAACAAGCCTTTCGTTTGAACGAGTGCACTTTGTTCGAACGAAGGTCGAACAAATATCAAACGAAATTGAACTGAATTTTCTGGTGCTCAAGTCGAATGAACAATCCCTTTTATGCCTTTTTCTCATTTCTAAAATTCAAGTTTTTTTCCCTTTTTCATTTATTCCTCATGTATCATCACTCCATATTACAGTTGTTCAAACTCTTTCCATCTTATTATTATATCTGTGAGGTTTATTATCATGAAAAACTGACATTATCTATTAGTTATTTATTTATTTATTTATTTTTTAATTTTTACGAAATGTTGCAGCCCCTTCCTCTTTATTTTTTTTCTTCTTATTCTTTTTCTCTTTTCTGAGCTTCAAGTCTATGGCATTTCACCGTGTGTGTTTCACACACCACACATACATGTATATATATATATATACACAACATACACACATACTGATACACACAACACCCTCTCTTACTTGCCACGGCTATCTCTTTTACACCCTTACACACACTCTCAATCTCTCCTCCTCTCTTAACTTCCTCACAGCACACACATATATCATATATGCATATACACATTTGAACACACCCTTGGTAGAGAAAGAGAAGGTCTGAAAAGAGAGAAAGAGAGAATTGACGTGAGGGAGATGGGGAATTTTAGAAAAGGGTGAGGGCGAAAGGGAAAAGAAAGAGAGAGAAATGAGGCTTTGTCCCATCAAGGTATATCAATTGTCAAACTTGTCTCCTAACCATGCACCCTTACACACATAAGCACTTCTCCTACACCACTACCCTTTGACATGTGTCCCCCTTCTAGAATCTTTACTTAGCTTCTTAGAGAAGCTTCTCATGCTTCTTGAGACACCATATGGCTAGTTGGCCAACTGTGCACGCATATGCGCCTTGAATTCAAACTATCTCAGAATTTTACCAAAATTGACACCCTAGCCAATTTCGATGTTCTTATTCAAATATGTAGTTTGTTTCTCCAAATTTTATCATTTAGATTTTCATATTTATCTACATTTTGTAGATGACTGTGTAGCCCTAAGGCTCACACCAGTCCCAAATAAATCACCAAATTTTCATTCAAGCCTCATTGTTTCATTTTAATGACTTATCAACTCATTTTACAATCTATCTGACACATCTCCCTTTAATCCCTAGTCTGGTCTCAGTCTATGTTGACAATTTATCAAATTACCATTCGATGATTTTCTAGGTCCTTACAATCAAACTATCTTATATCATAAAACTATTGAAAGAAAAACATCCAAGTATTCACACATGTAGTATTATTGAATTACATCACACGTGAACAAGATAATTAGAGGTTATACTTCCCTTATTCCTTTTAAGTTCCCAAGATCTAAATTCTCAAATGTCCCTTCTTTTTCAAGTCCCATTCTCATCATTCCAATATCAATTTATCACTTTTCTTGTTCACAATTCATATTAAATCTACTAATAAAACCAATAATTCCTATAACAAAGTCTAGACATCATTTACCAACACAAATAGTCATTAAGGCATTTCTACAAACACTTGGTGTGCAAAAAGTAATTTCATGTATATAACACACAAAACCCACATTATAATTTCTTCATGAAAATATTTTCAGTAATCAACTGGGAGTTATATAAACAATAATATGACAAGAAAAGAAGTTAATCAATGGTAATAATTCCCCCTAATACATGAAATTCAACATGCAGTGCAACACATGGTCTCTCATACCAAAAACAATCAATTCCATGATATGAGATGGAATAAATAACTGAAAATCTACTTACATATGCTTTATACCTAGGTTTAGAAATTCCTACCTCAATTTTTTGTTGTTTGGATGAAAACGCTAACTTTTTCCCTTGTTGAATCTTGATGGATTTCCCAAATTTCTTGCTCTTAGGTTGAAGATTTGGAAGTAGAGAGACTTTGTGCTTCTTCAATCTCCCAAGAGGAGTTTTACTCCTTCAAGAATCTCCCAAAACCCTAGCTTTCCCTCTCCTTCCTTGCTTCTTCTCTTTCTCTTTTTCCCTTTCATGCAACCTTGTGTGTGTGTTTAGTGTGTGTATTAGGATGTGTGTAGGCATGGCTTTATAAAGTCAAAAAGGAAGACTTGGGGTAAAAGTCTCTTTTGCCCCTCCTTGTTTCTTCACCCTTCTTTTTATTCCATGCCCTCTTTTGTCTTTTTACTTAAGTTAAGAATGTTTAACTTATTCAATTATATATTAACCTATCTTAGCTGAAGCATATTCATGTTATATAATTCACCTATGCATTTATTTTCTCTTTTGTTTTTGGCATTATTCTCAACATTTTAAATTTCATACATTAGAAATATTTTGGGTCTTTACATTTTAAAAAACTGATCTTTCTCTATTCATTGTTTACTTTTTTTTTCACATTTCTTATTTACACGTTATATTATTACTTGATTAATTTAGTTATTTTAATGAAGAAGGTTTCTATTAAAACTAAAGGTTCATTGTTTAATATGATTAATTATTTTCAATTAGGGAGACTACTAATAAAATTAAATCAAAGAGCTCTATAAGAATTATGCAACAGGAATTCTAAAACAATATAAAGTCTGGAAAAATATCTAATTTTAGAGGGTATTTTAGTCAACTCAAAAAAGTGATGTTTTCATTAGAGTGTGACCATTAAAACACTTAACTTAAAAAATAAGGATCTCGGATCATAATGGACTTTAGAAACCGGGAAATGACATTGGGTCTGGCCTAGTGTCTTTTGAACTTGAGGGCCTATTTGGCCATAGGAGAATTAGAACCCTAATTTGAAATTGAAATTAGAATAAGGATAACCCTATTCCAGAAATTTGGGATTTAATCAAATTGGGACCGTTTGGGTGTATGTTTAAGAAATTTGAATTTTAAAAATTATAAAGGGGTTGATTCATTGGAATTACTTTCAAATTAATGAACTAATTCGAAAAAAATTGCAATTAAGCCTACTTGTTTATAAAGTTGAAAATAAAGGCAATTAAAATACAAAATGGGCATTTTAAAGATTTTTGGGCATTCCAGACTCGATGGCGGAGTCGTTTTGGACATTCGGGGCCCCAGGGTTAGTCCCACATAAAGATGATAAATTACAAAAATACTTCATAATGATAAATTGAGTAATTGAAATGCTAACAAAAATCTAAAATATGGCTATTCCAAGGTCGTTCCAAGTTTGTAACGGTCCCACCTAAATTGACAAAATAACGATTATACCCCTAGACTTATATTAAACAATTAAAAGTCAAATTAAGATCCTAAAGAGGTGTTTTCAATGTTTTTGGACCCTAGAAACCCAAATATGATATTAAAATAATGAAATGGGGACTTGGAGTGGTCCCACATAAATATGTGAAATTACTAAAATTTTCTTAGGCATGAAATAGATACCTATAAGAGTTAATAAATTGTAAAGAGGACACCTTGAGGGTTTTTTAATCTTTTAGATCTGATTCCAAGGTCGGATTTGTATGATTTTGTCTTGGTAGATGCGTAACATGCCCAGTAAATTATGAAAATGCCCTTATGATTTTAAAAGACAACCAAATGACTTAGAAACAATACGATAAGGCCTCCTTAGGATTTTTAAGGCACGAGAGCACGTTTTTATTATTCGTTTGGGAAAATGAATACCTGATATATAGAGTAATATGTAATTAGCCATAGAGAACAATAGGACTAGCTAAGACACCTGAGTGTTAAGGACCATGGTGGTCCTGGGAATGGAATAACAAGGGTGTAAGGAAATTGAGGCTCATTACGAATGACACATATCGTATCTACTTGTAGAGCGATGATAATTAGGACTAAGGTAAGGTCTTGACCTGCTAACATATATGTCTGTCGTTATTATTAGATGCATTATTTATCAGCATGTTATGACTGTTATTATGATTATCATGATGTTAGACTCGTGCTTTGTATTATACTGTGAATGTAACTAGTATATTGATGCTTATTGTCACATCTCAGAACCACCTTGTATGGATTAGGGATAATGACCGGCCAGTTAGGCACCTTATTAATATACTAGCTCTCATATAGTACGTTAATGAGGTGACCAACCGAATGCCTCCTATCTGGTATATACATTCCATGCATTCATACTTCATAAAGTAACGAAACTGAATCATGGTTGAGCATAACTATAGATTACAATAAACAATAGTGTCTGAATATTACAACTTACAAATTTTATCTGGCTATTCTTATAAAAAGTACTACTCTTAGTCAGAATTATCAATCTTTCAAAAGTGTAGTAATTAAATTCTCTTCCTTCAAGCTATATTATCTAAAACTCCACCTACAATGTACATGATAAAAACCCTGTGAGCTTTATGAAAAACTCGTGAGTAACTTGAGTTCCTTGTTATGGTTTTTAGAAAAACATCTTTTATATACTTTTATGGATGGTAGGTAAAATATTTGTACTGAAGCTACTAGCATTTATAAATCATATACATATTATTGATCATAAAATAATTAAAGAATTATGCAGGCTCTTTTACTAAATAGTTTTGCAAGAGTAAAACATATTAAGCATGAAGCTGTATCTATAAACTGTGCAATGAAATCATATATGCCAATCTTTCTTTAAATTCATCTTGAGTAGTCACCTAAGCGACTAAATGTAATCTAGAGCTCTAGGCTTACAAAGCCTAGCTTGACCCCCAACCGGGCATGACTATGTTGTGAATATGGCTTAACCCTCTAACAGGGCATGACTATTTGTCATGAACATTTTATGGCGTATGATTTCATGATAAGAAATATGTGTGCAAAACATTATTTAGTTATCCATGCTATAAACCATTTAAAGAGAGGCTTTTTAAAGGCATGCAATTCAAATATTCAACTTGGTATTTTGAAAACGGTCATGCAGTTGAAACATTTAGTATAATAATTTGAAATACGTTAATAAGCTGAAATAAATTTCATGTAATATTATAAGTAAAATGGTAAGGAACTATGTTTAATGGAAAGTCTCCATTTTAAGGTTTAGGGTTACTCAACTACGCTTAATACTTAGCTAATTAGTCCATTTTGGATGCTTCTTAACCTTTTCAGGTCCTGTAAAGTTGATTAACACTTATTAAATACTACTTTAATGCTTTATTTTTTAAGAACCCATACTTTATGAGCTTTATTTAGTGAAATGGGTTTCATCATTGAGTTTATTATACTCAATAGAATCTCAATGTGTAACATATATATCCAAGGCCACCAAAAATATGTTTAAGTTCTGTTTAGCATCCCTAACTATGTGTGGTTATGACGTAAACTAAACTATCAGGAAGGTGGAAAGAAAAATGAAGTAGTCTCGGGTAGACAATAACCTTGAAAATTCAGATTTTTCAAAATTTCTTAAGCAGTACCCCTATGTTCAAATTTGATTTCCTCCTAATTCCTCCGTTCAAATTTAATGAAAATTTTCAAAAACATTTAATAATGAGTCTAGTTTTGTTGAGATCTAGAATCATCAAAATTTTCTACCTACAACTCAAGATATAAACCAATCAATTCACTAAGGTCACAATCTGGACAATTTTTATAAAATTACTACATCCGACGCATCGTATGGCCAAATGATTCTTATAATATATCCAATTAAAGCGAAGATATAGATATAAATCCCTACAAAATGAGTGATTGTTGGAATCCTATGTTCAATGCTTCATACTATGTATCTATATGCATTTATAGGTATACATGTATTCATTTGCATATATACACTCACATACACACCTAATGTGTGTCTTGCCTTCTGTCATCATGTGCGAATCACATGATGATAGTGGTAATTATTTTTCTTGTATTTTTCTATTATATTTTACCTTATTCTCGATATTTATTTATTAATCATTTAATTAAATAATTCATAATATTTACTGTAAAATTCTCCCTACCGCATTAGCTTCAGTTGGATTAGTTTTTAATATGATTGGGTCAAATTTTAACTCTATATTAGGTCGTAAACTTAACTAGAATAATGATCTAATTTTTGGTTGGTTAATTCCTAATCTTTCCATATTGCCTATGCAATTTTTTCTATAATGGTCTTTCGTTAGGATGGTTCCTATTACATTACGTAAACTCTGTCATATGCTACTCTTGTATATATAGATAATGATATTTGTCCGAAAATGTTTCCATACATATCACATAATTTATTAGTCGTAGGTGTTTCATTCACCCCCTCTACAAAAAGTTTGGTTCCTCAAAATTGCTAATATTTAATGTGTCAAATAATTCAGGGTATTAGGCACGCATCTCATTTTCTCGTTCTTATGTAGCCTCTTCGACAAGGTGATTTCTCCAAAGGACCTTCACTACGGGGATAGTCTTATTGCGTAACACCTATTCCTAGTCATCCATTAACTTAAGTCTACTTCTATCTCTAAGGGTTCGAACTCGATCACTTTGTCGGGTTCTTGGACACACTTTCACAACATAGAAACATGAAATACATTGTGTACACCAAAAAATTATTGGGGTAATTATAAACGATGCGTGATAGGTCCCGTTCTAGCTGTTATTCGAAATGGGCTGATGTAGCGAGGATTGAGTTTCCCCTTCTTGCCAAACTCGAGCTTGCCTTTGAATGGTGATACCTCTAGGACAACCAAAATCACCAGTATGAAACACAAAGTCTTTCCTTCGAGCGTCTGCATAGTTCTTGTATCTGCTTTGTGCCATTTACAAATGTTGATGAATGGTCTGAATCATCTCAGTCGTGACTTGAACTAACTTTGGCCCGAGCAATTTTCGTTCTCCCATTTTTGTCTAACATACTGGAGATCTGCATTTTCTCTTGTACAATGCCTCATAAGGTGCCATTCTGGCGTTGGCTTGATATCTATTATTATAAGTGAACTTCAATAGTCGAAGATGGTTCGGCTAATTCCCTTTGAAGTCTAGTAGTGCACACAGTCACAAGCATGTCTTTCTAGCATTTGGATTACTCTCTCGGACTAGGTTATCCATTTTCGGATGATACGCCATGCTCAATCTCAGTTCGGTCCTAAGTGCTGTCTTGCATGGTTTGGAAAAACCTTGATGCAAATCATGGATCACGATCTGAGACAATGGACACCTGGAACTTTGTTTAACCTTACAATGTCACGTAGATATAACTCAGCTAGTCTTTCCAAGGGTTGCGTCTTCTTGATGGGTTGGAAGTGAGCAGACTTAGTCTATTCCACAATTACCCTATACAACCTCATAACCTTTGCTTGAAGGAAATCCAATGACAAAGTCTATAGTGATATGTTCCCAATTTCATTCGGGAATCGGGAGTAGTTGTAGAAGTCTACTCGAACGTTGGTGTTCCGCTTTTACTTACTGATAGGTTGTACATCGAGCAATGAATTCTATTATGTTTCTTTTCAATCCTGACCACCAATACAATCCTTTAACGTCATGGTACATCTTCGGTATTGTCGGGGTGTATTGCAAAATGCGAGCAGTGTGTTTTTTATAGATTTTCCTTCTTGTGGTCAGGCTAGGTTGGGATACACAAATTCTATTTTAGAATTGTAAGATACCGTCACGAACTTCGTATTTAGGTTTCCCGTCCTTCTCAACTTCTTCCCTAATCTTGAGAATTGCTTCATCTTTGCTTTGGCATTCTCGTACTCTATCTACAAGAGTGGATCAAATCACAAGGCTGGATAGCGAGGCCAGTGAACTACGTGGAATTACTTCGATCTCCATCTTGTCCAAGTCTTTGATCAATTATACTTGGCTAGGTGATCATGTAGGCGAGGCTTCCTAACTTCCTACTCAATGCGTTTACTACCACATTGGCCTTGCCTCGATGGTACTAAATGCTCATATCATAGTCTTTAATCAACTCTAACCATTTGTGCTATCTCATATTTAGCTTTTTCTGAGTAAACAAGTACTTAAGACTTTTGTGGTCGGTGAAGATATCACAAGTTTGCCTATATAAGTAGTGTTGCCAAATTTTGAGGGCGATTATTACTACTTACCAATTCTAGGTCATGTGTGGGATAGTTCTGGTCATGTGTCCTTAGTTTCCGAGAAGCATAAGCAATGACTTTCCCATCTTACATCAACATGTAGCCCAGTTTTTTGTGCGAGGCATCGTTGTAGATCACCAACTTCCCTTCCTTCATAGGAATAGCGAGAATTGGTGTTGTGGTCAGTTTTTGCTTCATAGTTTGGAAACTCTGCTCCCTTTCTTCTGTCCATACAAATGGAGTGTCTTTTTGGGTCAATTGGGTGAGAGGCTTGGCTATTTTAGCAAAGCCTTGAACAAATCTACAGTAGTAACCAGCTAGTCCCATGAAACTTCAAACCTCCTGTCACCGTAGCAGCCTTATGGCATATCGACTATTGCTTCTATCTTTTTGGGGAATCTACCAATACACCATTTTTATCCATCACGTGGCCTAGAAAAACAATGTTGCTTAGCCAAAACTCACACTTAGGGATGGCGTACAACTTATTCTCTTTAAGCGTTTACAAAGCTATCCTCAAATGTCTCTCATGTTCTTCTAGACTCCAAGAATAAATCAAGATGTTGTAACACCCCGACCCAATTAAGCAAAGCAATTAACGATAATGACAATTATCATAAGTTAATTTGCTTAATAACTATGGGTGATGCTAGATATGACTAATGACTCAGAATATGGAAGTAAAGGCATAAATGATGAAAATAATCAATTATTAATTAGAGACGACCGATATGAGAATGCAATGTAATGTCGAGAGCCATTATTTGATAGAGGTATGTCAAGTGTTAATCGAATGAGTAGCACACAAGTAAATGTAAGAAATTAGTGCACGAAGTGCACTTAAATAAGTTTAGCATAACGCATAAAAGGAGCCGTTTAATCAGAATTATTCTGATAATTATGATGGACTTTTAAAATAATTAATATACATTTAAATACATCAAGGCTGAGATAATGAAGGCTATGGAGGCCCGATAAGATCAAAGAAATACAAGTAAATTGAGAATTTTTTAATAAAAATAATATATTTTTCGCATAAAGCAAAAACGCTAGGATGTGCTGAAAATAAAATTAATGACATGAAGAAGAAGCATGCAAGAACCCAAAACATCGCAAGAATACTAAGAGATTTTACAACAATTGAAATGCAATTTCAAAAATTCAAGAAGCATACCAAAAATGCTAAACAAGGCACAAAGAGGGAAAATGAGGGAAAATAAGGCCCAAAATGATGGTCAAAGGGTTTGAACCCTAGACCAGAATGATGAGAGATCTTAAGTCCAAAAAGAATACTAGTTGGGTTGTGAACACTTTGTGCTATATATCCAATCAAATATATATATATATATATACACACACATATACACTCAAATATGTCCCAAATGCTGCATGCTCAGAATTAAGCTCCCAACATCCTATTGGACCACACCTTTACCTAATAGCATGACATGCAACACATCAGCCTAGGTCAGCCCTATATATATATATGCATATAGATATGATGACATATATATATATATATATGATGTATGTGTGCTCTATTTGACATAAATAAAACCAAGAGTAGTGTGTGTATAGTATAAGTGTATTGTAAATGTGCGTGCATGTAGAGAGGAAGGGAGGGATGGAGAGAGAGAAGTAGAAGAAGAAGAGGAAAAAGAGAGGAAGAGAAGGGGAACCTACATCAACATGCCACTTGAAACAGACCCTAGAGAACTTGGGATGATCAGAGTTGAGCTAAGGAAAAGAGGAGAAGCTACTGTGAAGGTAAAAACCCTAACTATGCCAAGTTTCTCTCTTAAGAAAACCATGCAAAAACCTAGTGTTTAAGGGATTTTAATGGCATGCATGCATATAATATTGAAAAAGGAAGAAAACTAGATGAAAATGGCCTTGTTAAACTAGGAAGAAACCTTAGAACTTGAAAACCTGAAATGGTGAAAAATAGTGTTTTTGTACAAACTTAACTTTAACTTGAAACCACTTACATGGCTTAAAAGAGCATTGAAAGTAGATTATACTGCAACTTAAATCGGCTGAAATGGTTAAGAGACCAAAGAGAAAGGCTAAGTTGCAGGTACGATTTGGTTTGATGGATGATCATGATTTTGATCAATTTGTGGGGCTTAAGCGATAGGGAAACGATTCCTTGTAACTTCAGAAACAAATGGTGAAACTTTTGGGCTAAAATAGAGGTTAAAAAGCCATGAAATAGGAAGAAAACTGACTCGTCGAAAAATCGAGCCCTTGTCGGAGCCCGATTGTAAGTCCCTATTGGATTATCAAATCCAAAATGTGAAACCTTAGATGGAAACCTCATGAATTAGGGTTCGAACCCTGTTGAAAATAGGTCAGAATTCCATTGAAGACAGTCGCCGATGCTGGCGCAGTTTTAAGTTGTTAATTAAAAAAGAAATGGGTTGTTTGGTTACGAGGATTAGAGACTGATTTAATACTCTTATTCTGAATATAGATAACCTATCCTCGTTTAAGGTCCTTATCCACTGTTTGGTTTTCTAAAAATCAAAAAAAAAAAATATGAAAACTGCGACCAGTGGGTCTCGAACCACTGACGTGTGCATGTGTGTAGAATTTAACCCACATGTGTAACCCACTATGCCACTGAGGCACTTGGTTAAAATAGGACCTGAATAAATATATAATATAATTAAAATTAATTTAAGTTAGTAAATTATTTAGGTGTCTGAATAAAATAAAAGGCAGTGTAAACCAATATTTTTTGACATTTCAGACTCAATGGAGGAGTCCAAATTGTGAAATTAAATATTCGAAAAATGTGAACGGATAAGCTGGGTTAATCCAAAAAATGTCCTGAAGGCTAAATGAAGCTAGCAAATGACCCCCGAAAATTATGAAAATACCTATCTTAAGTGGTTTCAACGTTCCGGACTCAACGACAGAATCTGATTTGTGAGATTAAGTCCCAAAAAATTAAGACACGTAAAATATAAAATTACCATTTTACCCCTAATGAGACCCGGGGTTAATTAAATATAAAAGCTTGCGCATCATGACTATTTTGGACCACCTAGACTCAACGAGAGAGTCCGTTTCAGCAAACGAAGTACCAAAAAATATGACACGTAAAAGCATAAAATTATAAAAATGCCCTTAGGTTTAAAATAAACTATAAGTATGCAAATTTAGATATGAAAAAGCCTAAACCAATTATCTTCAACACTTTGACCTAACGGTGACATCATTTTGGAAAAAATAAGACCCAAGAACAAACTAAAAAATGACGAATACGTCCTTAGGACTTAATGAAGTTACTAGAAGTATAAAAGTAAAATTAATAAGCCTACATGAATGTTATAAGGGCCAACCAGACTCAAAATGGATTCTGAATACATAAATCGTATACGGAAGAATATGGAAAGTTAAAAAGGGTAAATTACTATAATGCCCTTGAAGGGCCAAATAAGTTATAAGGCATCAAGGAACCCCAAATGGAAAAATTGAAAACCCTTAATTGAATAAAACTAAGTTCAAGAGAACTTAAAGTACTGAATAACAAAGTTTGGGATTAGAATGAATACTAATTCATTATGCCATATATTTTTGATCTGTGATTATAGGATCACCCAAATGATGGAAAATAGAAAGAAAGCTATGGGATAGGTATTATGGTAACCACATGGGAATGCAATGCTAAAACCCAATGTAAGTGAACCTGAACTCTAACATGTGGTAATTCCTAGCCATGTTATAGTTTTATTTCCTCGATGCCTGCTAATTTACATTCCATACATACCTAACATTGTTGATTTTCATAATTTGATGCCTATTATACCTTGTAGATTTGTTGAGAATTTGATTGCTAATATCTTAATGTGATTACTTGTTTATTTCTATACCTTCCTTGGATATTAGAAAATTGTTATGCCTCTCATTACTGAGAAATTGTTATTCCACAAATATGCACATTGCTTATGGAATTTTTATGATCATGATATTATTATGAGTGTCTGGAGTTGTGATCTATTACAACGTCCATCTGATTCATTGATGCTTTTGGACCTATGGGTTGGTGATTGGGAATGATACCCTACACTTAGTCCATGAAGGACATGATATATGATAAAGAGTTCTAGTGCTATCCTAGTAGCTCGATAGTAGGGTGGACCTAGATGAGCACTTTTGGGGGTAGTCGAGCCCTCTTTGTGATAGCATCTATTCTGTTAGTATCTCATATCATTTATTGATATTTTGAATGATGCATTCTTGGATTATTGATATGCCTTGCAAGCCTATCTTTGGAATATGTTTGATGATGTACTCTTTGGTTATTGATACACCTTGTGAGCCTATTCTTGGATTATCTGATGATGCACTATTTGATTGATGATATGCTTGCTTGCCTATCTTTGGACTTCGAATTACTTTCTTATGATTTGTGGCAGCTAACTATTGTATAGGCCAATCCCTATTGTTGATTTGTTATTCTACCTCGGGATGTGCCTTATGGACCCACGAGTCACCTTGGTTGATTTATTTCCATTTGTGACTGTCCGATTGATATCTATCATTTCGCTTGCCATTTGGTTATATCCTGATACCCAGACTAAACTTGTCCTATGGCAGAGCGAGAAAATTTACTTACTAAGCTAAGTTAGCTCACTTCCATATTTATAACTATTTTTCAGGTAGCTCTATAAGGGAAGGGAACTGAAATGAGGTGACTAGTGGAGCTAGTGGCGTGCCTTGTGAGCAATATTGATGATGTGAACTCCAAGTCATAATTTGAACATGTACTCTGTAATGGATGATCTAAATAATAGGTATTTGTAATATTGCATCATTGGTAGTGATGTTAGACTCGATTAGTGAATCATGATGATCAAAATGGTACTTGAAGATATTTGATGGATGGTTGTTGGAGTTCGGTTTGTGATCAGATGAATTGCATTGGTGTAGCTTCTGCATTAAATGATTAAATGATTTATTGATATGAAAAAAAAAGAAAAAAAAATTATGATTATGTGCAATTCATTTGATTCTGTACTGGCCTATCCGAGTGCTAGTGTCGGTCGTTGCCCTTAATTCGTGTAGGGTGGGTTTTGGGTCGCAATAGAGTGGTATCAGAGCTATAGGTTAATGATTCCTTGGGAAAGATTATACCAGTATTGGATTTATGGACTATTGGGTGATTTAGATGATTAAGCAATCGATAACTTTTGGAGATGATAGCGTGCTTAGGTACTAAGGTTAATAGTCTTTAGGAAAGACTATGTTATGACTGAATTTGATGATTCTAGGGCGATTGAGATGATCAAATGCATAGTGACGTTTGGGAGATAGTAATATGCTTAAGGGCAAAGGTTAAGGATTCTTGGGAAGAATCGTAACAGCATTAAGGTTGATAACCCTTAAATAATTAAGCTGTGAATTGATCAGTGAATTATGGGAAACTATAATTTGAACTAGGGCAATGGTTAATGCCCTATTGGAAGACATAGGGTGACATAAAGTTGGGATTGTGAAATCTTGGGAAGTCAGTGATCTAGGCAACAAATCTATATGAGAGATAGTCTGAGGAAGACTTAATGGAAAGTGACATAAGGAGTTTGAGACTTCAAATGGATTGATGATATGTTAGAAATGTAAGGATTCTTGAATGAGTCATAGATAGACCCTGACAGGGTAAAGATAAATAAAGCCTTAGGAGATAATTATTGAATAAGTGAGACTGTCAAAGTGAACATTATGAAATGTAATGATTCCAAAAGGAGGCTAACGCATGATAAAAGATCATTAGAGAAAATTCAATGGATCTTGTCGATCTAGGTGACGATATGACCCAATTCTGAGCGGTACTTTGTTGAGTTAATTGAATTTATTCCACAAGGTAAATGATTAATGACTCTGAATGAATTTTGAGGATCAATGTGATCTGACGATTAAAGAGACGGAACTTGTGGCATGATGTCTAGAAAAACTAGTGAGGTCAACGAATATGATAAAGTGATACATAATTCTTTGAGATACTATGAGAACAATTGTGATTGAGATAGAAAGTAAGAATAACTAAATCTGTGATACTAAGGAAGTTGAGAACTTCCATGGTGGGAAAAACTTGACATAATCTTGATAAAGTTTGAATGTTAAATGTAACGATAAAATGATGGGATAGCTAATTGATTTAAACAATCCTGAAATATGATATGAAGTCCAGAATGGACAAGATTGTGATTAGCAGTACATGCAAATGAATAAGTGCTACTATGCTATTAAATCTTTGGTTACAAATGAGACTAATCACCTCACTATGTGGCTTGGAAGTCACAGAATGTACAAGGAACTCCCTATATAGTTGAATAAGTTCTCTAAGAGAACAAATTTGTAAAAATTGATTAACGATTGGGAAAAAAATATAACATATGATGACAAACCGAATATGATGGGTATGAAAAATTAGACACTGAATAACCTTTTGAGCAAAGGTAAGGGAAACCAAAATAATGGCTATAAATTAAAAAAGTCACAAGACTTTAACATTTGAATTGATCAAAAAAAATGTGGGAGGTTCAAGGGGGACCAAATATGATATTGCAGTTAAGAATACTTTCAAAAGTAAACTATCATATGAAAAAAATGATGTCTGGGGTAAAAGACTACCCCAAGAAATTTTAATAAGTTTATCAAGATTTAAAGAAGAGATGAACTGAGTATAATTATTATGCTTTAATTCATAACAAAATAAGAAATCAAAATTATGAAAGGCTTGATCGTGAACAAAAAATAAAAAGTAATTGTACCTTATTGATAATTTGAAAGGAATGGAGGAACTAAGTTTCTCAACCTATCTAATTCATGAAAAGATGAATGCATACGAATTCGAAAACGAATGCAGGTATGCCAATGAGTTGGTAAATATATATATATATATATAGATATATAATGTATACAATAAAACTGAAAGGGGATTGATAAATCTTCAACTTGAGTAACCTTTAGAATTGGACACGTGATTGAGAATCACGAATAAATATTACAAATAAATCTAAAGTTACCCTTCCACGAGGAAAATGTTGTGATACAAAGAGCACGTGAGTAAACCATCCTTATACGAACCAAAGGGTGTTCATGAACATAAAAAAGAAATATGACACTGAAAATACAAAGGGGAAATACAATGGTTGCAATAATCGAAATAAAGTCTAATGGACAAAAAAGGGCTTAAATGTGTGACGTTGCAAATCACGCAACCGAATGCATGTAATGAATCCAAGGCGAGATTCGTGAAAAAAACAAAAGTGAGGAGAGTAATTGAAAGGAAAGTGACCAGAGAGGAAAGAAGCTGTGTATAAGCTTCAGGCAGGTGAAACTCTGATCTCTTCCTCCTTGATCATTATTCTAAGCCTCTATATGAAATTGAGTAGAATAGTGTAAATAAATCAAAGACTCTATCCTTAGCAAAGACTAAAGTACTTGAATAAGAAATCCAATACATTCTAAACGATGGAAGTGGTGTAGTCTAGTTACACCATTGACTTCCTTTGACCAATACTAAAGCAAATGATAAAAAAAAAAGATCAAGGTACCTAGATACCTTTACCTGGCACGTGATGCATCATACAACGCCAATAGAAGTTAAGAAACCATGAACAGTAAAGTAATCACGACTTAGCGCCAAACAAAACTAATGCGACTTCTAGACGTGAAACTAGTCACAACATGAATGACAGTGAAAAATAGTTAAGTAACTAAAAGGTGACTCAGAATAAGTAATAAAAGTATAATGGACCCATGACCACAAGTCCGAGAACTAAAGAAATAAGCTTCGAAATGCTAATACTAGAATTTGGAGGCTTTGAGTGTAAAGTCTCAAAAATGTTAAGAGTACGAAAGAATTGTAGACCTCGTGTGAGAAACCTTCTTGTTTGAAGAGATGATGTCCTAAATGCTAGTGATAAGTCCGAGAGACAGATTAAAAAGAAAACTATGATGATGAAATTGGCTTGAAAATATAATAGAACTTCCTAGATATGAACATCCAAGTTTCGAGGACAAAACTCATCTTAAGGGGGGTAGAATATAACAACTCGACCCAATTAAGCAAAGCAATTAACGATAATGACAATTATCATAAGTTAATTTTCTTAATAACTATGGGTGATGCTATATATAACTAATGACTCGAAATACGAAAGTAAAGGCATAAATGATGAAAATAATCAATTATTAATTAGAGAGGACCGATGTGAGAATGCAATGTAATGCCGAGGGCCATGATTTGATAGAGATATGGAAAGTGTTATTCGAGGAGTAACACACAAGTGAATGTGAGAAATTAGTGCACGAAGTGCACTTAAACAAGTTTAGCATAACTCACAAAGGGAGCGCATTTAATCGAAATTATTCCGATAATTATGATGAACTTTTAAAATAGATTTAAATACATTAAGGTGAGACAATGAAAGCTATGGAAGTCCCGATAAGATTGAAGAAATATAAGTAAATCGATAATTTTCTAATAAAAATAATATGTTTTCAGCATAAACCAAACACGATGGGATGTGTTGAAAATAAAATTAATGACATGAAGAAGAAGCATGCAAGAATACAAAAATATTGCAAGAATACCAAGAGATTTTACGACAATTGAAATGCAATTTTGAAAATTCAGGAAACATACCCAAAATGCCAAACAAGGCATAAGGAGGGAAAAGAGGGAAAATAAGGCTAAAATGATGGCTAAAGGGTTTGAACCCTAGACCAAAAGGAGAAAAGATCTTAAGTTGCAAAAAGAATACCAGCTGGGTGTGAACACTTTGTGCTATATATCCCATCAAATATATATATATATATATATACACACACTCAAATAAGTCCCAAATGTTGCATGCTCAGAATTGAGTTGCCAGCATCTCATTGGACCATACCTTCACCCAATGGCATGACATGCAACACATCAGCCTAGGTCAGCCCTATATTATATTATATATATATGTGATATATGTGTGTGTGTGTGTTGTTTGACATAAATCAAACCAAGAGTAGTGTGTGTATAGTGTGAGTGTATTGTACAAGAGAGGAAGAGAAAGGGAACATATATGTCACTTGAAACAGACCCTAGAGGACTTGGGAGGATTAGAGTTGAGCCAAGAAAAAGAGGATAAGCTACTATGAAGGTAAAAACCCTAACTATGCCAAGTTTATCTATTTAGAAAACCATGCAAAAACTTAGGTTTAAAGGATTTTAATGGCATGCATGCATACGATATTGAAAAAGGAAGAAAACTAGATGAAAATGGCCTTGTTAAACTAGGAAGAAACCTTAGAACTTGAAAACCCGAAATGGTGAAAAAAAAGTATTTTTGTACAAACTTAACTTAAGCTTGAAACTACCTACATGGATCTAAAAAAACATTGAAAGTAGATTATACTACAACTTAAATCGGCTAAAATAGGTCAAGAGACCAAGGAGAAAGGCCAAGTTGCAGGTATGGTTTGGTTTGATCGATGATCAAGACTTTGATCAATTTGTGGAGCTTAAGCGACAAGGAAAAGATTCCCTGTAACTTCAGAAACATATGGTGAGAATTTGGGGCCAAAAAAGTGGCTAAAAAGCCACGAAATAGGAAGAAACTGACTCATCAGAAAATCGGGCCCTCGTCGGAGCCTGACTATAAGTCCCTATTTCGAGCCTAAGGGATTACCAAATCCAAAATATGAAACCTTAGACGGAAACCTCATGAAATTAGGGTTCCTACCCCTTTAAAAATAGGTCAGAATTCCATCAGAGACAGTCGCTGGCACCAAAGAAGACACTGGAACCATCGCTAGAGAAGAAGAACAGTGTTTGGGTCAGTTTCGGGTTTGGGTCGGAACCTTGCCCAAGCCCAATTGCGGTTATATCAAAATGGCACAGTTTTGAGTTGTTAATTCAAAAGGAAATGGGGTGTTTGGCTACGAGGATTGGAGACTGATTTAATACTCTTGTTTTGAAAAGAGATAACCTATCTTCATTTAAGGTCCCTATCCACTATTTGGTTTTTTAAAAATCAGAAAACAAATATAAAAACTACGGCCAGTGAGTTTCGAACCACTGACGTGTGCATGTGTGTGAAATTAACCCACATGTGTAACCCACTGTGCCACTGAGGCACTTGGTTAAAATAGGACATGAATAAATATAGAATATAAAATAATAAAATAAAATTAAATAAAATTAATTTAAATTAGTAAATTATTTTCAACTGTTAGAATAAAATAAAAAGGCAGTGTAACTCAATATTTTTGGACATTCCGGACTCAATGGATGAGTCTAAATTGCGAAATTAAATCTCGAGAAATACGAACGGACAAATTGGGTTAATCCCAAAAATATCTTGAAGGCTAAATGAAGCCAACAAATGACCCCAAAAATTATGAAAATACCTACCTTAAGTGTTTTTAACATTTCGGACTCAACAGTGGAGTCTGATTTGTGAGATTAAGTCTTAAAAAATTAAGACACGTAAAACGTAAAATTATCATTTTACCCCTAATGATATCCAGGGCCAATCAAATATAAAAAGTAGCCTATCTTGATTATTTTGGACCATCTGGACTCAACGATAGAGTCCATTTCAGCAAACGAAATATCAAAAAATATGACACGTAAAAGCATAAAATTATGAAAATGTCCCTATGCTTAAAATAAACGATAGGTACGCAAATTTAGATCTGAAAAAGCCTAAACCAATTATCTTGAACACTGTGAACCTAACGGTGACATCCTTTTAGGAAAAATAAGACCCGAGAACAAACTGGAAAATGCTGAATATGTCCTTCAGACTTAATGAAGTTACTCGAAGTATAAAAATAAAATTAATAAGCCCACATGAATCTTGTAAGGGCCAACTAGACTCAAAATGAAGTCTGAATACATAAATCGTATACAGAGGAATATGGAATGTTAGAAAAGGTAAATCACCATAATGCCCTTGAAGGGCCAAATAAGTTATAAGGCATCAGGGAACCCTAAATAGGAAAATTGAAGACCCTTAATTGAATAAGACTAAGTTCAAGAGAACTTAAAACACTGAATAACAAAGTTTGGGAATAGAATAATACTAATTCATTATGCCATGTATTTCTGATCCTTGATTATAGGATCAGCCCAAATGATGAAAAATGGAAAGAAAGCTACGGGATAGGTATTATGGTAACCGCATGGGAATGCAATGCTAAAACCCAATGTAAGTAAACCTGAACTCTAACATGTGGTAATTCCTAGCCATGTTAAGGTTTTATTTCCTCGATGCTACTAATTTATATTCCATACATACCTAACATTGTTGATTTTCATAATTTGATGCCTATTATACCTTATGGATTTCTTGAGAATTTGATTGCTAATATCCTAATGTGATTACTTGTTTATTTCTATACCTTCCTTAGATATTAGAAAATTTTTATGCCTCACATTACTAAGAAATTGTTATTCCACAAATATGTACATTGCTTATGAAATTTTGATGATTAGGATATTATTATGAGTGTCTGGAGTTGTGATCTATCACAACGTCCATCTGATTTATAGATGCTTTTGGACCTATGGGTCGGCGATTGGGAATGATACCCTACACTTAGTCCATGGAGGACATGATATATGATAAAGAGTTCTAGTGCTATCCAGTAGCTCGATAGTAGGGTGGACTTGGATGAACGCTTTTGGGGGTAGCCAGGCCCTATTTGTGATAGCATCTATTCTGTTAGTATCACACATAGTTTATTGATATTCTGATGATGCACTCTTAGATTATTGATATACCTTGCAAGCCTATCTTTGGATATTTTTAATGATGTACTCTTTGGTTATTGATACGCCTTGTGTGCCCATTCTTAGATTATTTGATGATACACTATTTGATTAATGACACACTTGCTTGCCTGTCTTTGGACTCGAATTGCTATCTTGTGATTTGTGGCAGCTAACTATTGTATTGGCCTATCCCTATTGTTGATTTGTTATTTTACCTCGAGGTGTGCCTTTTGGACCCACGGGTCACCTTGGTTGATTTATTTTCATTTGTGACTAGCTATTGATATCTATCATTTCTCTTGTCATTTGGTTGTATCCTGATACTTAGACTAACGTTGTCCCATGGTAGAGCTGAGGGCATTTACTTACTGAGCTAAGTTAGCTTACTCCATATTTATAACTATTTTGCAAGTAGCTCTATAAGGGAGGGAAACGAAATAAGGCGACTAGTAGATCTAGTGGCGTGCTTGTGAGCAATATTGATGATGTGAACTCTAAGTCATAATTTGAACAAGTACTCTATAAGGCTGATCTAAATAATAAGTGTTTGTAATATTGCATCATTGGTAGTGATGCTAGACTTGATTAGTGAATCATGACAATCAAAATGGTACTTGGCGATATTTGATTGATGGTTGTTGGAGTTCAGTTTGTGATCATATGAATTACATTGGTGTAGCTTTCGTATTAAATGATTTAATGATTTATGATTTATTGATATGAAGAAAAAAAAAATTTATCATTTTGTACAATTCATTTGATTCTGTACGACCTGTCCTAAGTGGTAGTGTCGGTTGTTACCCCTAATCCGCGTAGGGTGGGTTTCGAGTCGCGACAGATGTCATTAATAAACATGATCACAAAGTCATCTAAATGGGGTTTGAATACTCTATTCATTAAGTCCATGAATGTTGTAGGGGCATTGGTTACTCCAAATGGTATTACTGTGAACTCGTAATGCCTCTTAAAGGCAGTCTTTGGTATGTCCTCCTTCTTCAAGTTTAGTATGTGGTACCCGGACCGCAAGTCAATTTTTGAAAAGAATTGTTCCTTTCTAACTAATCAAACAATTCATCTATTCGAGGTAGAGGATATTGGTTCTTGATAATCACTCAGTTCAGCTTTCGATAATCGATACAAGTCTTAGTGATCCATCATTCTTCTTGACAAACAGGACTAGTGCGTCGTAGGGTGATACACTAGGGTAGATGAATCCTTTGTTCAATAACTCTTGTAATTGCACCTTTAATTCCCTCATTTCAGCTAGTGCCATCCTATACGGAGTTTTGGAAATAGGCTGGGCACTAGGCATCAAGTCGATGAAGAACTCGATTTCTCGATCAACTGTTTCACTAGGTAGGTGATCAGGGGAATATCTCAGGGAATTCACAGTACTATATGGATTTCCTCTTTCAAAGGAGTTTGGGTTTGGGTATCTATGATACTACACAAATACCCGCGATAACCTTTTCTTATCAATTTATGGGCTTTCAAGGTATGGCAGGGATGTCACACCTTTTCTTTCGTACATGAATTCAGGTTGTTGGGGTTTTTGGAACAAAACCCGCTTGCGGTGACAATTTATTGTGGCGTGGTTAGTAGAAAGCCAATCCATACCCAATATCATGTCAAAACTTCTGATCTTAAGAAGGACTAAATTTGTGGACAACTGGTGGTTGCTAATTACAACATTGCAGTCCCAATATACTGAGGATCCTAATAGTGGTACCTTAGTAGGGATAGAAACAGATAATAGATGATCCAAGGGTTCATATGTCATGTTCATTCTACTAGCAAATTCATGTGATACAAAAGAATATATAGAGCTAGAGTCAAGTAGTACATGTGTAAGAATACCACAAATAGTAAGTGTACCTACAACCACTGTGTTGGCTATGGAGGTCTCTCCTAGAGTTAGTGCAAAAACCCTCCAAGACCTGGTTTGGGTTTCCTTTCCTTTGTTTTGATTTATGGTTGGAATAGCTAGTCGGTTTTCTTCCTAGAGTGTTGGCGGGGACTGAGCTATGAATTGGTAGAGCTTTGTTATCTTTTGGGCAGTTCATAGCTATATGGCCTTCCTTTCCGCAGTGATAGCATCCTTGAGTGCCCATCCTGCACTCGTCTCTATGTCATTTTTAACATGTACGACATGGGGGTATTTCTTCTGATTTCTTGTCGTTGTTTCGAAAAGATACCGTGTTTTGCCTTCTTCATTGCATGAGTTTCTTGACCCTTCTTAAAGCTTCTGCCATATCTCTTCTTGGTTTGTTCTTGTCCTTCTCCTACTTCATTGATCTTTTTTTCAACGAGTAGTGCATTCTTTCAAGGTTTCTGAGTAATTAGGTAGGTCAAATGCTGATACATGGGTACAGAGGCTTGAGCATAGTCCCTGCTCGAACCTTCTAGCTTTTTCATCTCTTGTCTCACCATGTGTGGAACAAACCTCGATAGCTGGGTGAATTGGGTAGTATATTGAGTCAGACACATTTCATCTTATTTTAGATCTATGAACTCTTTCTCCTTTTGGTCTCTAATAAGGGTAGGGAAATAGAGTTCATAGAACACTTCTACAAACCTATCCCAAGTCATTTCAGGTTCTTCTCCCCTTATCATGAACCACCATTGACGAGCCTCTCCTTTCAACATGTGAGTGGCTAGCTTAACTTTTTGTTGCTCATTGCAATTTAGCATTTCAAAGACTTTTTCCATTGCCAAGACCCATTCCTCGGCCGACCATTGAGTCTGTGACTGAGCTGAATGACTCAAGTTTTATCTTGTGGAAACGATCTATCAGCTCATTGTCCTCACTGTTGGAGCTGCAAGGGCTTGCATAGGTTCAGGTACCGGCATAAGTGCACGTATAGCGGCAACTGCAAAGCGAAGGAACGTGCTGGGCTCGCTGGAAGGCTTGGGTGAATCCTTCCATGATTCGACCAAATCTTCCTAGGCAGGCCTCAATAGTTTGTGCCATAAGGTTATCTGATTGATTCATCTGGGCGGATTCCTACAAAGTTCTATTTTTTTGAGTTTTCTTGCCCTTTTTCCCCAGGTCCTGCCATTGAATCTAATAACCTAAAGAAAAGTGTTATTAACGGATTCACACATATCTAATATTATCATAATTGTGTAGGGTTCCTTCTTAGTAGCTTCGAAGTTTAGGGTTCAGGCTAATTTCTCTCGTCCTAATCCATTTTTTTTCGGATGTAAGAATCCTATTTTTCGAAAGTGCGTCCTTAAACTTAGCAGTCTAAGGTTGTGGCACCAATTCTATTGGTACCTCCGTTTGATACTAACTCTGTGAGTATCTTTGCATATTAACCTAACACTCTGATATCAACTTTGTCACATCTCAGACCACCTTGTGTGGATTAGGGATAATAACCGGCCAGTTAGGCACCTTATCAATATACTAACTCTCATGTAGTATGTTAATGAGGTGACTAACTGAATGCCTCTTATCTGGTATATACATTCCATACATTCATACTTTATAAAGTAGCAGAACTAAATCATGGCTGAGTAGAACTAAACATTAAAATAAACAATAGTGTCTAAATATTACAGCTTTCAAATTTCTTCTGGCTATTCTTACAAAATGTACCACTCTTAGTCGAAATTATCAATCTTCCAAAAGTATGGTAATTAAATTCTTTTCCTTCAAGCTATATTATCTAAAACTCCACCTGAAATGTACAGGATAAAAACCCTGTGAGCTTTATGAAAAGCTCATAAGTAACTCGAGTTCCCTATTATGGTTTTTAGAAAAACCTCTTTCATAAACTTTCATGGATGGTAGGTAAAAGATTTGTACAAATGCTACCTAACATTTATAAATCATATACATATTACTAATCATAATATAATTAAAGAATTATGCAGGCTTTTTTTTACTTAACAATTTTGACAAGAGTAAAACATAGTAAGCATAAAGTTCTATCTATAAATCGTGCAATGAAATCATATATGTCAATCTTTCTTTAACTTTTCGAAGAGAGAGAAGGTGAAACAAGTAAGATTCTCCCTAGAGATTTCTAAATTTAACTTCTAGTTTAGTTAATTTAAGAGGTATGTATGAACTTCTATGTTGAGATTCGACAACCTAAGAACAGGTGACAGGGTTTAAAAAAAACCCCAGAACAACCAAACTCACCAAATTCCATTAACGGCCTTCAAGAGATTGGGTCAGTGTCAACCAAAACCAAATAGGCATTAAGGTATTGGGACTTAGACTAGACACTAAGACGGGTTCTAAAACACCAAAAATTAGATCAAACGGGTAAAGGAAGAGAGGGAAAATTGAGGTTGCAGAACGTGGTTTCAAAATCGACTCCCACAAATAGAGCTCTAAGCTCAATTTATTAAATAGGAAATGAAACCCTATAACGAGAGGGTCACTGACAGACCAAACCTCACTAGTTTTGATGCAGGGATGAGCATGTACGAAACCATTATTCAGAAACCGCCATGGAACTTCAACAGAGCTCTTAAGCTCAATTTGACCCCTTAAACTAATGCTTAAAACCCTCTTTGATGTTCCAGAAACTCTTAGGGATAAAAAATAGGTCAAAATAGCACCTAAAAACTCACATTTTAGAACCATAAAAATCCCAAAAATTAGGGCTACAGTAACGTCACCATGAGGGAGACGATGAATAGTGAAATTGGTCAGTCAGGTCTTTGAATTTAGGTCAGGTCCGTAACCATTTAAAATGGATCCTAATTAAAAGTACATGATGTCATTTGGTTAAGTGGGGGCTGACGTCATGCTGGCGTCAACATGACGCAATGATATATTATGAACCGGTTGGTTCTTGACTTTTGAATCGGTTCACTTAGAGCCTGAATTGGACCAGGATGACTTTTGAACCCTTTCTCTGAAATTCTGTTTTGAACCCTAAACTTTCTTGAAATCATATTTTATCCCCAAAGTTTTTTGTTAATTATGAAATGGCCCAGAAAAATAATTATAAATTATTTTTAAATCCTATTTAATTAGGAAAATTACCAAAATTCTCTTAAGCCAAAGATTGGCCAAACGAGGGCCTAATTAAAATACATAAATAGTCTAACCCAATGTTTTTGGACATTCTGGACTTAACAGAAGAGTCCGATTTACGAAATTAGATGCCGAAAAATATGAACGGACAAATGGAATAATTTTAATTGTATCCTAATGTATTAATTAAGTTATCAATTGAACCCCGATGACTTTGAAATACTTACCTTAACATTTTGGACTAATTCGATCACGGTTGCCACATTAGAAACCCCGTCCTTTTCTAAGCCTCCCAACACTTGGAATGATACAGAACTTAGAATTAGAGGATATAACACTAAGGGATTGAATGTTATATTAAATTTTGTAGCTACTGATGAGTTCCACAGGATTATGATATGTGAGGCATCCAAAGAGGCTTGGCACATACTTGAGACTATTCATGAGGGTATGTCGACCATGAAGAGGTCAAAACTCCAAATGTTAACCTCTAGGTTTGAATCCCTTAGAATGGAGGACTCAGTTACCTTTGTTACATTTTATGCCAAATTAAGTGATGTAGTAAACTCCCCATTCAACCTAGGAGAGAATATTGATAGAATGAAAATTGTAAGAAAAATCTTAAAATCTCTTCCAAGGAGGTTCCAACCCAAGGTCACCACCATAGAAGAGAGTAAAAATGTGGACTCTCTTGTAGTTGATGAACTAGTTGGTCCTTGCAAACTTTTGTATTAACCTTTAGACAAGTTAGAAAGACAAAAAATGTAGCCTTGAAATCAACTCAAGAGGATTCTAGGACGGGATGTCGATGTTGACCCCGAGTCCATGGATGAGGAAAACCTAGCCCTATTTGTTAGGAGGTTCAATAAATTCTTCAAGGAAAGAATGTCAAATTCTAAAGAAATTCAAAACTCAAATATAAAACCCTTAGGGAACTCTAGCAACACAAAAGGGAAGGTCCAAAGAGGCTCTTCTAGTGGTAATCGAAGAAAACCTACATCCCAATCTACTTTTAAACCTATAAAGTGCTATGATTGTCATAACTTTGGTCATATGGCCGTCGATTACCCAAATAAGAGAAGAGGAAAACCAAACTTTAGAAAGGCAATGAAAACCACATTATCCGATGGAGAGGAATACGAGGAAGAGGAAAAAGAAGATGATGATGATGACGATGAGGGAAAAGAGAGCCAATTCTTAGGCTTTTATGGTCACCACCAATGTCTTTGATAGTTCTTCATCCCATGAGGACAATGAACAAAATGATGGTGAAAATGTAGAGATTAGTGATAGTGAAGAAAATGTGAAGGTGATATAAAAATTATGTATGAGAAATTATTTAATTAATCACTAAATCTCAAAAGGGTCCATATGAAACTAGCAATCAAACTCAAATTGAGTGAAAAATAGAAGATTACCTTACAAGTTGACCATGCTTTGATGAGTTAACTTAAAAAGGACAAGGACACTCTCCTAGGTAAACTGAAGACCTTGGATCAAGAAAGAAATTCTCTAATTGAGGAAGTTAGTGGCCTAGAATTTTCACTAGAGTCTAATGAAAGTGAAAAGAAGAGTTTGATGTGCTAAAGTCCAATCACTAGAACTAGAACTAAAGCATGCCAAGGATGTCAAGGTCATTCTTGAGGATATGTCAAACAAACTAGGTAGAATGCTTAATACTGTCCAAATTAAGAATGACAAAAGTGGCATTGGCTATGATAGGTTCTCATATCAAAGCAAGCCACCATAATCTTCACAAAATAATACTTCTACTTTAAAGTCGATGATATTTGTTTGTCCTAAGCAAAGAAATGCTTAGTTACCACAACCTAAGAGGCAACCTCAAACCCAAACCTCAACCTCAACCTTTATCTCAACCAAACTATCTACATTGTTCATATTGCAAGGTTAATGGACATTCTAGAAGGAAATGTAGATTTTCTAGGAAAGAACAAACATATCACTAAAGCTTTCAGACCTAAGTCGAACCTTTTTTCCTTTCTTGTCTATTTTCCCCTACGTTCATGTATGTTTTTTTTTTTTTTTTTATGTCCAGTTTAATTGGCCGATCATAACCTTCCATCACTATTGATAGAAGTGGGTGACATGTGTCCATAAGCCCGATCCATCACCTCTTATCACCATTGATTGGAGTGGATGATAATCTGTCAACTTCTAGCATCATTGATAGAAGTAGGCCATGGGACTGCTTCAAAGCATGTTTTCCTTTTGGTTTCTATTTATCTGTCATTATTTTTCTCTATATCTTTTTATTCTTGAATTTATTACAATGAAGAATCCTTGCACTTGAACATTTGAGGGTCGTCCATTCGGACCAGGCAGGGTGAATGCCTAAAACCTTTCCACTCCATACCTTAGCCCCCAGATTCAGTTATTTCTTTGGTTTCCCATAGTTTAATACTTTATATTTAAACCTATGTCAAGGGATTTAGAAATAATTAGGATCCAAAGCTATGTAATTTTTAATTCCGTTGTTATTTCCTTCACATGGATTCTCTTTTATGGGTTGTAATGGGTTTGCTTGTTTAATTACCCAAAACAAGTTGGCGGCTCCTCTTATATATCTTCATTTCTTAGGGTGTTCCTTCTTACCTTTAGGGAAAGGGGGCCGTTGAGTCCCGAGTTTTCGAACGGTCCTTTCTAACGTTGACGCTCATACACTTTATGAGAGACCTATTATCGAACCCTCCTATAATTAATCAACTAAAAATCATTTAATTAATTAACTACTCCACAAATTTAACGGAATAACCCTAAATAAATTATCTAATTAATTTTATATATTAGTTAGAAAAAAATCATAGAACTTAAATACTTTTACCAATTGTTCTTAGATGATTATTTATTATGATATTCCTATTTTAATATGGTCAAGTGTTAAAACAAACATAATGATGGGCACGAAATAAATAAAAGCACATACTCGAGAATAGAAACACCAGATTATGTGGGAGACCCTATGGAGAATAAAACTCCTAACCTATAAGAGAATCTTCACTATGAAACTAACCAAGTACAAAGAACATCAGACCTCAAACTATTAACTTGCTACGGTCCATTATAGGCTTACACTGTTAGTCAATCCTTCACAGGTTATTCCTATAATGTTATCATATTCTTTAATTGTGTCTCTACGTTGATCTTGTTGCCCCAGATATATACCCTAGAGGAGGGATGAATAAGGTATTTTGAAATATTAAAAACTTTTACAAAATTTTAAAAATGAATGCAAGATATGCACAAGTATGTAAAAGAGTAGAGAGAGAGAAAGAGAGAGTAAACATAATAATTTTTACGAGATTCAGAAAACTTCCTACGTCCTCAATTCAAGCATCCCCATTTGAGATTTTTCACAATCTTGATCTTCTTCACAAGTCGGAGATCAAACCTTTATAACAAAAGCTCATAACTCTTTGCCCTAGCAAAATATCCCTTTTTTCCTCACAAAGGTAGCACTTACCCTGCAAATCTCACTGTAATGAGAAGATCTAAAGTTGTTTACCAACAAGTACTCACTTAAAGAGTTGATTTGTATAAAAAATGCGCACTTTCTAAATATTGATCAAGTGTAAGCTCAGAGTATTTAAGATGAATAAAAGATCTAGGCTTTCAATAAATGAGATCTAAAGTAAAAAATAAAGGATGTAGAAGTTAAATCATATAAAAAGATAGTAATAAATTTTATAGAAAATCTCTATTTATAACCTTTTAAAAAATATGTCTGTTAGATTCAAAATAGAGTTTTTTTTTTTTTTTTAAATCTAGTTCAAAATTTGAAATTTTGATTGTTATACCGACAAAAGTAGTCGATTGGTTTAATCAATCAGTTGACTGATCACCTTAACTGATTTGTCCCAAGGGTTTGAGATTCATGTGTTCAAAAATTTCAATCTCCTGGTTCTTAGATTTAGTCGACTGGTTCTTTGGTACACTATTTTTACCTTTGAAATTCGGTCAACGGATTCAATCAGTTGTAAGCTGTTTTGGACAATAGGTTTAGGCTTTGTAAAAAATGGCCATTTAGTCGACTGATTCTTGAAACTAGTCGACAGATTTTAACAGTGTAAAAGTAAGACATAAGAATCAATCGATTGGTTCCTAAAACTAATCAATTAGTTTTAACAGTTTAAGCCTTCTTGCTTATTTTTCATTAGTGTTCTATTTCAAAACATTTTGATCTTTTAAAACTTAAAGTATATCAATGTATTGTTTTGAAAAATCATTTTAAGATTAGTTATAATTGGTCATTTAAATATTAAGAGCTTATACTTAATGATCAATCTAAACCTAATTCACTTAAAACCCAAAACAAGAAAAGATAAAGTTTTCTTTTTGACTTGTCTTGATTCATTGGGCTTGAGTGTGTCCATTTGCTTGGATCATCATGAGAGAATTACACTTGATTGGATTTTGACTTTGAAGCTTGTGCTGTTGAGTGGAATCATTTTGCTTGATTGACTTTGGCATTTCTTGGTTAACAATCTTTTTTGACCTAAACGATCTATTTGTATTGTTACTAGATAAAACATTAGTCCACATGAATAATGCATTGTTATCATGAAAATTACTGAGATGCCCTTAATTGAAAACTTTTAGGGTTAACACATCTTTTTACAACAACCACTTTCTCTATGATATGAACATTCTCATATCCATACAAACCCGTACAGTGACAAAAGTAAACCTAAGATGCTCTTTTAAATGTAAAATAATTCACAATCATCTTTGTGAAGAGGAGATTATAAAAAAATAATTCTGAAGTAATGAAACACTGTTTTGAATTGATGATAGACTCAATCCATTGGTTAGATATGGAGATGAATTAAGCCTTAAAAATCATGGTGTTTACAAACTCAAGTGGAGGGCGAGCAATTATTTTAACTGAATATTCTTTTTGTATGGGCAATGAAATCTAAAGCTGACCATCACTTCCAAAAGAGAACAGAATGGATTTTTAAAATCAAAGTTGGCCTCCACTCTATATAGAAAAAAGACCCAAGGATAAACAAGTCATGGTTTTAATTGAATCTAATCAAGTATAAACCTCTTAGTGGGATGTGATTACCTAGTGTCTTCCCACTGTCCACAACAGCTATTGGTAGATATATATATATATATATACACACACACACACACACACAGTGTGTGTGTGTGTGCTTGTGTTGGATAATTTGTCCACTTACTAGTGAAAAGCAGTTATAATGGAAGACGTGGAAAGTAAAATTATCTGTTTGGTACCTTTCACCTCATCCAGCACCACAAATTTCTTCTTCCAATATTAGCATGAGCAAATTAACAATAGGCAGTTCTTAATTTGATCCTCTAATTAATTTTATAGTGTGTGTTGTGAAATAACTATTTGTGCAATTATGGTAAAATTGGTAGAGAAAGTAAGAAAGAAATAACATAAAAAATTTATATAATTTAATAATGTGTCTACGTATATGAATGCGGTTATGTTTTTCACTATTTAAAAAATAAGATTATAATATATTTATAATACTTCGTATTAAAACCTTAACCCTAACTTGGTAGACTGAAATCTTTTAATATACGCTTATCGTACCGTGAGAGACGAAGCCCCTTGCACCCTCAACCAATTATTCGTCCCTTAGTTCTAGTCGCATAAAATTTATATGCTCTGCTTTGCACATAAGACTAATTATATACTAAGTTCATATATTACAAAAATATGAGTCACTATCTCTTACAAAGTGATTCCTAGTTTTCTCACTATGGTGGTGCATGAGAAAAGAAGTCACCACACCTCTAAACAATGGAAACCACTGAGGCCTTGCGGCATCATCTATTTACTTTTCAGAGTTGCAGGACTTAATTGTTCAATTCTTTGTAGCGGTGTTAAATATGGTGTGTTAGCTTCTATAATGGTAACTGCTTTCCTCATCCTTCCTGGAATTGAACCATCAGAGATAAAGGTGGGGGAGGGAGGCATGAGCCACATGCCCGTGAGAAGCAAGGTATGTGCTGTGATTTAACTCATTTACCCTCTGTGTGTGTGTGTGTGTGTGTGAGAGAGAGAGAGAGAGAGAGAGAGAGAGAGAGCAGAAGTTGTTAAGCATCCAATTAAACTGGGAATAATATGAAAATTTATTTTCATTAACAAGGATAAGAAATAAACTAAGACACATGATCCTATCCTTTAAATATGACCCAAAGTTCTTTTGGTAAATCCTCATGATGCTCATTCATGACAAAGCTTATCTAATTAAAAATTACATTAATTGAAATTTAAAAACATTACATAATAATATTACAGATATAAATTGAGAATCTCCAAAATTTGTCTTAAAATAATGGCATATATTTGCAGGAAGGAAATAGCAGCTGCCACGCAACATTTCTGCAATATTCCACAAATTAAAGGAGCACCACGGGCTGCCTGTTCAATCATGCTTCATTCACTAAATATTCAAACGTGAATTGAGCCAACTGAATTCCCCCACATAAACCACTACAAGTTGTAAACAAACAACCCTATAATTTATATATCACACTAAAATCATTACCATTCTAAGCGGAGCACTGCAAATAAGCTTTTCTATGGATTTCTAATCTCTGTATCTCACATACGTCGACGTCTATGTGCATTATATGTCCAATAATGATTATCCTTTTTGAAACAATGCCACTTGGCAACACGGCAGATTCCACGTCAGTTGAACCCAGTCAGCCCATAGAAAATCTTAAAAGTGGTGGCTGGTGGGTCAGTTTTTCCACTGAAAATTGATGGGGATATTTTACTTGGTGCTCCGTCATTAGGAGGGCAGGGCACACATGTTTGCGTTATTAAAGCAATGTAAAAGAGTGGTGGTTATTAATTCAAGTAACTTTTGGCTATTGTAGTTATAAATTAAGAAAGAAAACTTTTCTCATTCTCAAATACTGTCTTAAATCACATTAGTCATGTATACAACCTATATATATATGTGCGTGTGTGTTTATATTTTTTAATTAAAATTGTATAATCGTGTGATTCCTTCAACATGACAACTTAATATTATGATATATATATTTATATAAGAAGAGAGTATTTCTACCTATTTTAAAATCATTTATTGAGAAAGAAATGATGCTTTTTTCTTTTTTTTTTTTGTGTTATAGAGAAAGCAAGTATAAAACAATCTCACTTGTCCAATAGGACGTGGGAAGTGAAGCAATATGGTGGGAGAAGTGGCTATATCTGAATGCATTTTTCTTGGTTTGTGCCAATAAAAATTTCACAATACATCCATTTTAAGATATCTTTCATTGTAAATTTTACAATTTGCTCAAAAATTAAAATATTTACTCAAAACTATTTGTTAGGTCCATTAACTTTTTCTTAAGGCTTGTATTTCAAAAAATGGTTTTTTATTTTTTTCTTTATTAGGTTTTGAAAAAAGATTACGTTACCCTTTTTATTACCATTTTGTAAAACTTGTTTTACAGATGCTTGTGATTGGTACTTTATTTTCACCAGATTATTAAGAAAATAGTTTTTTAAAACGATATCTTGCCATATGTATAAAACGCAAAACAATATATAGCATTGTTTCAAAATAATTTTTTCCTTTTTTTTTTATAGTTTTTATTGCCTTTGACTTGCTTTCTCCGAATGACCCTTAAAAAGTAAAATCTAAGGTTGGAGCTGCTAACAATTAATCAAAAGTAACCTTTGGTTTGGCATTTTGACTCTCATATTTTTTGGTTATTTATTTATTAATCTAAAGCCAAAACATATTTTATTTTATTTATTTTTAAAAAAAAATAGGAATTTACAATTTTTGAAACTCTCTCGCACAATTCGATTTTTTTTTTTATAAAAAAAAAAAAAAAAGGAATAGAAAGCATCCCTAAAGTGGAGGAGGAAACCTGTATATGATATGGAGAATTGTTTTGGCCTTCCACTTTTGCTTTTTGCATACCTAAAGTGATTATTTCTTATAATTTTTATAATTTATGATAAATAACTTTTTTATAAAATTAAAAAAAAATATAAAATTTGTGAGGGAATTACACCATATCTAAAGTGATTCTCCCTCTAAATAATTACTCAAAGTTAAACCGAACAATTGACCAAAATTTTAGGAGGTACGTTTTGTGTCGGTCCAATATTCCAGAATGCTAAGCTCCCAAAAGAGCTTCTGTCACATAGCCCAAAGAAAGTTCGTTTTAACCATTTGTCCTTATTATATCTTTATACATAATATTAGATATTTGTTGATAATATATAATATTTATTGTAATTTTATATGTATATGGTGTTTATTAAATAAAAGCAAATAATAAAGTAATACTTTATAATTACGGTTGAACAATTTTTATCAAATATTCAATTAACAATAAATCCACACCTTCCAATACTTACTCATGAGGGTGGTTTAAGCTAAAATAATAAGATGATATGCCTATACCATTGTATTTACAATGAGTTTAATGACCCAAAATTCATACCTATTCTTAAAACAGATAGTAATTCAAATCATTAATCAAGTTAGACAATATCTGTGTGTGAGTTGGCATGGGGCCGTGCACGTATGAGTTGGGTCATAGAAAAATTGAGATTTGTGTGTGGCATCTTGGCAGCCATATTTGAAGTGGAATTGCAAATAATGGAGCCCCAAAGTCAATCCCACTTCACAATTTGTATGAATTCAGAGTTTCATATCATTTTAATTAATCAAAGGTCCTCATGAAGTTATATATATTATATTACAACTGACGACTTTCATTGATTTAAGCAAAGGTCTTCTGTGACATACAAAAGCCTAATAAAGGGAAATCAAAAGTGGATGGTGGGTCTTGAAGGTTTCTGTTGACAGGGATGAAAGAAAACAATGAAGTATATATGTATGTATATATATATATATATCTTAAGTGTATCATATTACAAGGATAAACTCCATTATATACAGGAGCTGAGATGATATACAAGGTAAGAAATTATATATGAGGAAGGAAATTAAAAAAGAAACGGAATATGCTAGAATAATACTAGAACCCCTAACCCTATTTATAGACCGTAGTACACATGTATAATACATAAATCTAACATCCCCCCTCAAACTTAAGATGGAAGAACTGAAACTAGCTTGAATTTGGAAACTAAATCTTAAAGACGTCTAGGAAGGGTGAGCTTTAGTGAAGATATTTGCAACCTGGTCAGCTGAGGAAACTGGAAGGAGATGAACAGTACCGTGACAAAGGTCTTAGCGAATGAAATAATAGCTGATCTCAATATGTTTGATACGTTCATAAAAGACGTCATTGTGGGAAATCTGGATAGCACTTTGATTGTCACAGTGAAGAGGGGTAGCAGAGGCATGGGTCAAACCCATGTATTTAAGAAACCAACGAAGCTAGCTGAGCTCTTGAGTGGCATCGACGAGGGCACGATATTCTGCTTCAATGCTAGAACAGGTAGTAATAGTCTGTTTCTTGCTTCGCTAAGAAATTAGAGAATCACTAAGGAAGAAGTAAAAACTTGTGGTGGAACGACAATCAGTAGGATCGCCTGCCCAATCAACATCAGAATAGGCACGCAAGTCAAGAGAAGGAATGAGCTGAAAAATGAAGACCATGGAAGAGAGTGCCCTTGACGTAGCGAAGAATGCGAAGAAATAGTGGTATATTGAGTAGAACGAGGAGCAGATAGGAACTGGCTCACAAGATGAACAACATGAGCAATGTCAAGCCGAGTAACCGTAAGGTAGACAAGACTCCCAACCAGTTGGTGATACAAGGTTTTATCAGGGTAGCGGGGTGCCATCCAATGGAGTGAGTCGAATATTGAGCTCAAGGGGTGTAGGAGCAGTCTTATTATCAGTGAGCCCTGTGCGAGCAAGAATATCAGAGGCATACTTGGCTTGAGAGAGATAATAATTATTAGAGTCAGAAGCGATCTCAAGACCGAAAAAATAAGTGAGAGAGCCAAGATCCTTCATCTCAAAATGGTAACTGAGAAACCTTTTGAGATCAGGTAATACCAGTGAGGTCATTTCCAGTGATGATCATGTCGTCAACATAAAGAAGCGAGAGAATAAAGCCATGGTCAGGAAGTGAATCCAAAGCCACTAATAAATAAGCTGAACTTGGCAAACTAAGCACGAGGAGCCTGCTTAAGGCCATAAAGAGCTCAATGAAGTTTATAAACCTTGTAAGGAAGATGGACATAACCAGGAGGAGGTTGCATAAAACTTTGTCTTGCAAGGTCTCCATTCAGAAATGCATTTTTAACATCCATATGAAACAACTTCCATTTGCGAATAGCAACGACTGTAAGCAAGCTACGAACAGATGTGAGTCAAGCAATAGGTGCAAAGGTTTCCTCTTAGTCAATTCCATATTCTTGTGTAAATCCCTTGGCCATAAGATGAGCTTTGTACCTTTCAATGGAACCGTCAGAAGTGGGTTTTGATTTTGTAAACCCATTTGTTGCCCATTGCATTTTTCCTTAGAGGAAGATCAATTAAATCCCAAGTACTGCATTTTCTCAAGGGCTTGTAATTCTTCAGTCATAGCTTGTTGCCAAAGAGGATTAGACCTTGCCTCACTGTAAGAGTGAGGCTCATGATGAGAGAGAATAGTGGAGAAGCAATGATACTCACGAAGATGAATAGGTGTTTCCTCTTACCCGTGAGGAACGACGAAGAGGTATATCAAGAGCAACAACATCAGAAGATGCAATCAACGGTGATGGATCAGTTGCAGCGGTAGGATCCGCAGACGAAGTGGAGGGCTTAGGAAGGGACCACAAAGGAAGGGTCAAGAGACTCGTCGGGAAACAGCTCAATAGAGGAATCGGTAAAAAATGAAGGAGTGGGTGAAGAAGATAAGTGAAATAAAGAGAGAAAGGAGAACATTTTGTGTTCCTAGAAAATGATATGACGAGAAATACAGAGTCTCTTTGCTTATGGATCCCAACACTGACAACCTTTATGTTCAATTCTATAACCTAAGAAACAATAGATAAGAGCTTGAGGTTTCAATTTGGTGCACTCATGGGGTTGGAGTAAGACAAAGCAGGTGCAACCAAACACCCGAAGAAGGAAGGCGTTCATATGGTGCCTCGGTTGTGGGTAACCGGAGAAGGAAGGCGATTTATGGTATAAAAGGCGGTGAGGGCAGCCTCACCCCAAAATTTTTCAGGACAAGAAGAGGAAATGAGAAGTGCTTGAATAGTGTCTAGAATATGTCTATGTTTGCGTTCAGCACTACCATTTTGTTGAGATGTACCAAGGCAATAACGATGAGTCAGGGTAACATGTTGACGAAAGGTGTTTAAAAAACTACTGTCTTTATATTCCATTGCATTGTCAACTCAAAATATTTTGATAAGGGTGAGAAAACTGAGTTTGAATCATATGAGCAAAATCAAAATAGATTTGGGGTAACTCTGAGCAGTTTCTAATGAGATATAACCAGGTAAATCGAGAGTAATCGTCAATGAAAATGACAAAATACATGGACCCTCCCATTGTGAGATGAGGAGTAGGTCCCCAAACGTCGGAGTGAACTAAATCAAACGGAGTAACGGAAATAGAAATACTTTTATTGAAAGACAAAGCAAGTTGTTTTGTAAGTTGACAAGACATACAATTAATATGATCAAGTGTAATTGAGCCTAACAGCCCACTAGATGCTAAAGTTTGCAAACGCTCAAAAGAGATATGACATAAACGAGAGCGCCAAAGCTTGTTAGGAGAAATAGTAGAGGCAGAAGCAGTGAATAAGAAGGGAGAGGTGAGTTGAGTAGGGATGCGGAGGTGGATGAGCTCGAACCAATGCCCAACCTTACGGCCTATCCCAATGGTCTTCCCTGTCTGTGGATCCTGCACATAATAACTAGAAGGGGAAAAAGCAACAGTAAGTCGAAGATCACATAATTATCCCAAAGAGATGAGATTTAATACAAGTTTTGGGATGAGATAAGGAATGAGGGAGAAAGACATGGAGGGGTAGAGACCTCTCTAATGTGACTAACAGAGATATGCGAGCCATCGACAGTACGAATAGGCAGAATATGGGAACCAGAGGAATGGAAGAGAGAAGATACTAGAGTCTGAAGTCATATGAGTACAACAAGCAGAATCAAAGTACCAAGAGGACTTACCAGATGTGGCAGACATAGTGGTGGAGGGTGGAGAACCAAGAACCTGTTTAAGGATTGTTTCAAGGTCAATAACAGAGAATGAGGTAGAAGCAGATGTAGGGCGAGTTGTCAGCAGTAGCAGCAGACCCTAAACTGGTTACAAGATTTTTCTTTTTCCCAGTGGTTGCGTGCTTCTCGATTAGGATTTTTGAAACAGTCGTCCTGATAATGTCCAGGTCCTAACTTGTGACAGAACTTGCATAGAAGTACAGTCCAATAAGAAATGTCCTGATAAGTGACAGTACTTACAGATCATCTGGGTAGATTGACTGCCTTTGTGTTGGGGAGGCCAAAAAGTGGCAAGAACTATGTTTGTAGAGGAGCTCTTGAGGAGGCCAAGACTGAGTTTCTTCAGAAAGAAGTTTAGAAATGGCTTGCTTAAGTGTAGGAAGAGGATGCCGGTGAAGTAAAGATGCCCTAAAAGGTTCAAAGTGATCATTGAGAGCCATCAAAAAATGGGTCAGTCGTTGGTGATCACGATAAATAATAAATTGTTTAGCATTATGATGACAATACCATAAAGGTTCAGAAGGTGTCAATTGATCCCAAAGCTTATACATTTGAGATAGAAAATCATTAATGGACTATCTAGATTCTTAGTGCGTAATGATGAAGTGTAGTGATAAGCTTATATTAGTGAGCGAGGTCAGTTGTGGTTTAGTGGGCTGCTAAAAATTCTCAAACTGATTTGGCTTGTGGTGAAATGTCCAAATTGAAGACTGATGGAGGCGACAGGGGTATTACGAAACCACGTGATTATCTGGTGATTCTTGTTATCCCAATCTTCTAGCTTTTCCCAAAAAATTTTCTCAGATTCTTCCTTGCCTTGTTGAGGCTCAGTGATATGGCCAGTGAGATATCTCCATAACTTAGCACCCTCGTAGAAAACTAGATATTACTTGAGACTAGGGAATATAGTTTAAGCCGTCGAGAGTGATGTTGATTGGATAAGAAGCATCAATACATTCCATAGTGTAGAACCTATGAGAAAATTATGGTAAAGGATGATAAAAATGTACTGTAAAGCTTAAACTAAATAAAATCGAGCACTGAGATAGATTCAGAAGGGCAAAAGAATCTAGGAACCGGTCTCAACCGGTCAAAAAATGCCAAAAAAATGACTGAACCGGTCCTTGGAAAGGTACTGTGGTGAACCAGTTTGGTGCTGAACCGGTAGGAAGATTAGGGCTGAGGTGGCTTTTGACAACTGGTGTGGACTGGACGTGGCAACGTGTGTCACTAATATGTACTACTGACATGGAACTTGATGACATGTCAAGAGTAGGGTCTGGTGTGCTAACGTGGATGTATGATGTAACAGTGTCTGATGACGTGGCGTTAGGGCTGACACAATGTGATTGGCGCATGGCGGGTGGGGCACTGGGCAAGTGGTGGTGCATGGAGCACGTCACAGAATCTGGGTAGAATATTTGGGTGGTGCAGTTACAACGTGCACGGGGTTTTTTGGTATTTCGGTTGGTGGCGTTTGGAAGCTGGGTTGGTGGAGAACGGATTTTATGGTGTTGGAATGTCAGAAGTGCGGACAGAAGCTTAAAACAGAGGATGAGTAATCTCGAATGAGAAGGGTGGTGATGTGCGAGCTGCGGTGGATGGTGGAGGCCACTGATCAAGATGGCTCTGATACCATGTTAACAGAGACGAGAGAAACGAATGAAGTATATATGTATATATATCTTGAGTGCATCATATTACAAAGGAAAGACTCCTTTATATACAGGAGCTGAGATTATATACAAGGTAAGAAACTATATACAATGAAGGAAATGAAAAAGGAAACAGAATATGTTAGAATAATACTAGAACCCCTAACCCTACTTATAGATCAGTAGTACATATGTATAATACATATATCTAATAGTTCCCTTAACGACCAATATATTCATGCCCTAAACAGATGTATTTATATATTCATCTTTCTCTCTCTTCCCTAGATCTGAGCTCATTGAGTTTTCAAAGTTATAAACTTATACTCAAAGCTTAAAATCTTATTTTTGTAAAAATTGGTCTTCACCATCAAATTCTAAGCAACACTTTTAAATTCTTTTGCTCTGATTAATCACATGAATTTCCTTCACTATTAGAGTAATTAGTAGGTTCATTGGTGTGGTTAAAAACTGGCAAGCTTGATCGATGGTTGAGATTTTTGTATATGGTTTCTATAAGACACCAAGAGGCTAATCAAGTTCACCAGATTGGTCCAATAATAACCACTTCAACAATTAAATGAAAGAATGAGGGAATAATGTTTTCGAGAATTAGAAAGATGAATTGGACTTAGTGTTGTGTGCGTATCTTACCCTCATTATGTAGCAGGTTGGTTGTTATTCTTGAGAGAATCTCTTGTAGAGAAAATTATGAAATTCTCATATTAATTGGATAAACACAAAGTGATAGTTTCCCTGTGGAAATCTATGATAGAAACTCTAGTTCTAAATAGCAGTTAAGTTGACAAGTTTGTTTGGTCAGGACATAACTTGCTCATATACTAAGCTCAATTGTCTTATATTGCGAGTGGCCAACTCTAGAAGGCAAAGAATTCTTTAGGAAACTATCGAGATGGACTTGGGATTTCTCATCCAAGGCTGCAAGCTCATGACTTAACAATTTCAATCCTATGGTCGAGTCGAGTTGGTTTATGCCTTAGCTTCAACGTGTCCCTAAACTTAATTGTGGTGATGTTTTAGTAATATTAATAATCAAATGTATTAAATGAGTGATTAGAATTTTATTTTTCTTTTATAATTTGTTTATTATGCCAAAAAGATTATTTTTAGTCGACATAATTACTCATAAATCTAATTGATCGACTAAGGTTAGAAATAGGTTTTTTTCAACCAACACAAAGAAAAGAAATTTTATTACCACAGAAAATTTAAATACATCAATAAGATCTCCTATCTGATTCAATTAAGCCTTCCAACCAAGGGAGATCCTTAAGCCAAGCCAAGAAATTCTCTAACTGACATGCCCTTCTAACTGATTCATGAGTGACCTTGTTCCATTTCCTCCTAATTGGATTAAACATGACAACCCTAACCAAAAAGGCATTACCCACACAATTTTTTGGTTGCTTTAACTTAACCAAAAAAAAAAAATATCCATTTCAATTTAAGAATGATTGGCCCAACTTTACCACCACAACAGAATTTGGACCAAGCACCATCCACCCTCAATTTTAAAAGGGATGAGGAGGCAGATTTCCATCTAGACACACCTAGGGTTGATGTATAACTAGAATGAGGAGGTCAATTTTCCATCTAAATTCTAAATTGTTGCAAGAAATTTCGCAAGTGATGATAGGAGCCAACCAAATTGTTGTAGAGGTATAAACAACATTATCCGCAAAACATGTCACGACCCAGAACCCGGCCTATGCAGATTTAGGGATTCGTGATTGGCCACCGAGGCCTTTTTCAATGATCACTAATACTTTTCTCATTTTCAATCAATCAAATGCAGCAGAATAAATTCTTTTCTATTGTAGAAGCATCAATATACTATTCAACATCAGTCATTCATATATATTCATAATAACCACAAAAATACATGATATAAATCCTCAAAATCTGCTGATATCATATTCGATATACATTCCACACTTACCAAAAGTAACTACATCATGTCTAACAAAATCTTAATACAAAAATGTTAATAGTTATGAGCTTGTGGCTATCCTGGCTGAACTTGCTATTTCGTTGCCAATATCGTTACCTGAAATGTATTAGGATGAAAATCCGTATGAGTTCGACAGCTCGTGAGTATTCCATTATATGTCAAGGGTTTCAAAACCACTATGTAGTACATTCTGAAGTCTATACTCATATGAAATTAGAATACATCATATCAAAGTACAACATATCAGAAACTAGTATCAAAGTCATTTTCAATAAATCTCAGTTTAATCACAATTGTAAATCAAAATCGATAACATAGCACAATCATAATAATGATCCAATAACATAGTTTGATAATGATGATTAGTATTATAATCCAAACATGGTTAAAAGTCATTTTCAATATCAATAGTCATAGTTAAATCAACATCATAGTATAATATTGTAACTCGATCATAGTTACAGGTTCAAAGTCGTTTTCAATATCAATAGTTATAGTCAAATCAACATCATAGTCTAATATTGTAACTCGATCATGGTTACGGTTCAAAGTTATTTTCAATATCAATAGTCATAGTCAAATCAACTTCATAGTTTGGCAGCATAGATCGATAACAATTTCATAGTTTGATAATCAAAATCGTAGTTCAATAGTTCTCAGTTCGATAAATCAAAGTTCAATCATAGTTCACATTCGATATTCATAAAAGTTCAAATCATTAAAATTCCTCTTCTATGACCAGCAAATTAGAACATTGCAGACTGAGATCACATTCAATAATACCACCAATATACCCTGTGGTTAGGGTTCAACAGCCAACAAATTAGAACCTCGCTGACTGAGATCAAATTCTATAGTACCACCAATATACCCTGTGGTCGGGGTTCAATAAGGTCACAATCTATTCAATAATGACCAATCATAGAAGGGTGTTTCATTCAAAACATCAAAATCATATCAAAATCAATAACATCAATAACAATCTCAATTATTCAAATAAGAGTTCCATATTTAGCCTTTAGTCAAAACAGTTTAGAGATTGGTAAGAAAAATTGTATAGTGTCGTGAGTATTTTACAGAATATGTTCTTGAATCAGAGGGAAAGACAGTTTAGATATCAATGGGTCATTTAAAACATATACTAGGTACAATGTATTTGTAAACAAGCTATAAGGAAATGGTAATATCAATAAGTCATTCAAAGCGATATCAAAAGGTAGGAGTCTATTTTCAAATCATAAAAGAGTTTGATATCTATACCTATAATGAAAATCCACCTCAACATGGCACGAAAAAACTCACCTGAAATCCCAAAAGCTTAACTCCAAAATTCTTCCTTAACGAAGGTCCCTATAATCACAATTCAAGATCTTGTTGCCTTTTTGTTTAAAGCATCACACAATTCAACTGTTAATTTTAGAGCTCTTCCTATTCGAATTATCCCTCTTCTTATAGCTTCATTAAGTCTTAAGGATGTATCGGTCATTTTTTAATTTATTACCGGGTCTTATTTTCCTCAAAAAGATGTCACTATTAGGTCCAGAGTGTCGAAGATAATTAATTTAGGTTTTTCTAGATCTAAATTTACGTATCTATAGTTTATTTTAGCCTAGGAGCATTTTTGTAATTTTAGGTTTTTATGTGTCCTATTTTTCGGTACTTCGTTTGCTAAAATGGACTTTACCGTTGAGTCTGGATTATCCAAAATAGTCAAGATGGACTACCTTTTATATTCAATTGACCCTGGGTATCATTAAGGGTAAAATGGTAATTTAGCCTTTCATGTGTCCTTAATTTTTTGGAGTCTCGTCTCGTAAAACAGACCCTTCCATTGGGTCCAGAATGCTCGAAATAGTCAAAATATACTATTTATTTACTTTAATCGGGCTTCATTTGATCTATTTTTAGTCTAGGGACATTTTAGTAATTTTTTCTATTTAAATATTATTAAATTAATTACTGTTGGGCCTCAGTGAAATTTCTCTTAACTGTTAGGGTCATTTTCTAATTAACAGAAGGTTCTGGGGTTCAATTATAAATTTCAGAATCTAGTGGGGCCAAAACATAATTTTGAAAACTAATTAAATAAAACCAACGGGTTTATTTAGTTTTTAAGTGAACCGGCCCCAACAGTGAAAAGCCAATCGGATTCATCCGGTTCAATACCCCATGTTGACGTCAATGATGACATCAGCCCTAACATTATATTTTTAAACTCATTTGCCCAAAACGACACAGTTTTGGTAAACTATTTTAAAACCCCTTTTTAGTTCGGTCGGGGCCTAAACCAAGGTCCGGATCCAGACCCGATCCGAACAGTGCTTCGTCTTCTTCACTGCGCCGCTAGACCAGTGAAACCCTAGAATTTTTCTTCCTTGTTTCGTTAATTTTTGATGTAGGTTTCTGCACTAGTTTTCGATCCAAACATCTCCTCGGGGGTTAAGGGAAAACTTTGGCGTTGGTTTGAGGTTTTGAATCCAACCATGGAGTTTGGTTGAGCTCTATTATCATCTTGCCTTGCAACTCAGTCATACCATCTTGTTTCTTGATGGTTTTGCATGGTTTTTGTCTTTCCGTGATCCTCTCCCTATGGGGTTTCAATTCGTGTACAAAAATTTAGGTTGGAGGCCTTTTTTGATAGAGTTTGTTTTTGAACTCCAAATTGTTCAAGATCGGAACTCATTGGTTTTAAGGCCATTTTTAGTGACTCCTTCTATTTTGTGATCCTCGTGGTTCCTAATTTCACTTACAAGCCTCTGATTTAAGTTCTGGTTCAGTTCAGAACTGATCCTACTTCTCAAGCTTTTAACAATGGTGATCGGTTTGCATGTAGGGTTTTGGGGTCTTTCAAACCATATCCATGCTCGTAAGGGTATTGTAACTTAACTGATGAAGGGTACTCATGCATGCTACATTGTCAAAACATGAAACTAATACAAAAATCTTAGAGAGAGAAAGTTTCGCTTGTGTTTTTCTTACCTTCACAGTGGGCTTCAAGGCCTCTATTTCTCCCCTCAAGCTGTCGTGCATGTAGGTACACCTCCCTTTTCTTCTTCTTCTTTCTTCTTTCTCTCACTCTCTATCTCACTCTAGCTCACTTTCTCTCTCTCTAGCTCACTCACCTTACCTCACTCTTGATTTGTTCAGATTACACACGCAACGCATATATAGATATCATTATGTTTTTATTTTAAAAAATAAATATGTTGCATAAATGGCCATTGGCCAATTTGGGAGGTGGAGGAAAAATTTTATGTACATATATACATATTTGTTACAATATTTTTCACAAAATGAGGGCAGCCCAAGTGGCTTTTCTTTTTGGGTCATACTTGCTTATTTTTTGGGTCAAGGGTTCAAAACCCCTTGGCCTCACTTTTGGTTCCCTTTTCCTATTTTTCCCTTATGCCTTGTTTGGCAAATTTAAATTATTTGTTTTATTTTATTTTTATTTTATTTATTTAGTTATTTTTCATTTTATTTTTATTTTTTTATATCTTAGTTTAATTTTTTGTAAAATTCTTAATTCCTAAATTCGTGACTAACTTTCCCTGTAAACGGATCAGGGCAGTTACAAAACATCTCTTCGTTCCTAGCTTTCCATACGCTCCAGCGAATACAATCTGCCAAGACAATTAAACTCATTTGCATTTCCCTCTCAGTCCTATTTTGAAATAAGGTTTTGCCACCAATTAGTAAAACAATTATCGCCCTAAAAAGAAGACACATACCATACCTGCCACACATAAATACATTTCTTAAACAAATGTAATAGCATTTACTTTTTAGAGTGATACAATAGGCACAAACTTTCCACCAACACCCTTTTTTTTCTTGAGGTTAAATCCTAGAGGAAGGTTGTCATGAGAGTATGGTCAGAGTTTGCGAAGGGCTTTCAGCTTTCATAGCTTCCTCCAATAAACATTCGTTCTACTCCAATCGCTAGATTCAGCCATAGTAGATAACACAGTACTTCTAATATTACACTTTTCACGAGCCAAATGGTATCCTGATCTAATCGAATATAGTCCATTTGCTAAGTAGTTTCATACTATTGATTATCATACCAAAATCTACCTAGTGGAATATTAAGAATAAACATTGCATCCTCCATTGAAAAATCCATTTTCACATAATCCATCTTCCAGTCTTGCTACAGAGGTATCAATATAATTACAAACCTTAAGATCAGTAGGAGTTACATCTAGAATTACCTTTACACAACTTTAAAAAGGGCGTTTTGGAATCCATGAATCCTTCTACACATTAATTTCTTCCCATCCTCAATTCTCTATCTGATACCCTTGTTGTAAAATCTAGTAACTATCTAAAATGCTCTTCCATACCCAATAATGATCAGTACCCAACTTCGCCTCCATGAAAGAACCATTACAAAAATATTTCCCTTTAGAATCTTTGGGTTCTTCAACAACCGCCACCCTTGCTTTGCCAAAAATACTAGGTTAAACACACATATAACTCGAAATCCCAAACCTCTATCTTTCTTTCAAACCCCCCTCATCCTTCTCCAACTAAGCTAGTGAATCCGATGCTCCAAATATTTTTTTCCCCAACAAAGATTAAAAATCCTTCTTGTAATCTCTTTATATAACTGCATGGGCAGGTTGAAATGAGAAATTGCGAAGGCTGGAATTACAATAGCAGCTGCTTTAATTACCACTTCTTTCCTTGTTATAGAAAAAAGCTTTTCTTTCTATCCCTTAGTCTTGGCCTCAACCTTAATCCTTAATCACAAAGAATAAATTCTACTTTTTCCTACTAATAATAGAAGGCATACCCAAATATCTCTCATGAAAAATAATTCTCTAAATTCCCAATTTCCTTGAGAGGATTTTTCAAAATTTATGCAACGTACTCTCTCTAAAAAACGAAGAAGATTTATGAAAGTTTATAAGTTTTATTGACGCATCACCATATATTAGAAGTAAATTCTTCACCTTAGCACAATGAAAGAGTAGCATGTCAACATAATAAGGGGTCGTCAACAAATAATAAGTGGATGAAAACCAAAAACCATACTCATTTGAACCCCCTCCCTTTTTTACTTTTCTCTTCAACTCGAAACAAGCTTGAAAAACCCTCTACACAGATCAAATATAATAATGGAGACAGTGGATCACCTTGACGAAGACCCCATGATGAAAAAATAAACCCTATACTTTCACTATTAAAAATAACTGAATAAGAAACTATAGATACACACTCCATAGTCCAACTGATTAACCAATCTGTGAATTCCAACTTCACCATCATTGCCTTCAAAAAACTCCTCTAGATCATAGGCTTTACTCATATCTAACTGCAAATCCAAATAAAAATTATTACCTCACCTCCTTAACTTCAAGCTATGAAAAAGCTCCTGGGCAATAATTACATTATCTGATTATAGATATCTCATTTTGATATATTTGATTGAAAAAAGTTGGTTTTACCATTTTTGGTAAGTTGCTACAATACGACTCATTTAGGGGTATTTTAATAATTTCTCATTTTACCCATAGAGGACATTTTCGGCATTTTACCCATAGAAGGCATTTTAGGCATTTTGGTCATTATACATATTAAGAGCATTTTTGACATTTTTGGTCATTATGATCATTTGACACGTTAGGACCCTTGAGGGTATTCTAGTCATAATGCCCACTAAGGGCATTTTGATAATTTATAGTGTTTCCCTTCTCATGAGGGGTAGTTTGGTAAATACTAGAGGTTTCTTACCCTTTAGAAGTATTTCTGTAATCTTGATGGTATTTTGCCATTTAAAGGGCATTTTGGTAATTATAGAATATTCTCATCTCATATAGGTTATTTAAGTCATTCATTGGCATACATGTAATTTCCATGTCATTTTACCCGTATAGGGTTAATTTGGTAATTTTAGTCCTTAAAGACAATTTTGACCTTTTTATGCCATAGTGGCATTTTTATAATTTTCTTATCTTTAAATTCTCCACCAAATTAAGGCATATAGTAAATATAAGTTTTTTCCACTAAATACTTGCCAAATTCCCTTCATTCTTATTCTAAAAGATTTGTCTTGTATTTGTGCACAAAATAATATCTATATCTAATTGCTTACTCATTAAGCATTTAATTTTGGTCATTCCTCCATAAGATTCATTGTGAGCCCTTGAGATCAGAGTGACACAATAGGCACAAACCTTCCACCGACACCCCTTTTTTGAAGATAGTAATTACCATATTAAACTTTGATTCTTTATCATGAGATTAGTAGTCTATGGAAAGCGGTGACCAGATCAGAACCCCTTATTGCTAATTTTTTATACCCCATAGGTCAGAATGGATCTACTTGTACCCATTCCTTATATTTTAGATCACGTAGGAGACATGTGTCATGTTCTAAGGTAGATGTTAAGTTATGGCATATCAGTTACTCCCTCCTTGCCTCAATTCTGTGGGATTAACCCCGAACCAAGGTTAGGGTTTTTGAGACGTCACGCATGCGATCTTATAAATGTGCCTTTTCAGTTTCCAAGGAGATGGTCATTGACAAGATAGTCAAAGTCCCATCTTAGCCGCCTGGTTGGGGAAACGAAGCCATCATTGCCCCAATCGTTGTGCTGGTTCGGTGGTGACGATTAATAGAGGATTTCAAAGGCTTATAAAAAAGAATACATAACTTTTGGGGAAGTTTTATCACTCCAAAATCGTTAAGCACTCCCCTTAGGCCAAAGATAATTTTTGGGCAATGTCTAACACACTAGTGAAGTTCTTCCGATCAAGCTCTCCCCACCTCCGCTCAGGTTTGGTTCAAAGTGTTCCATCCCACCTTTGTTATTTAATTTTTTGCCTATATTGTTCTTTTTCCCTCATTTTTGTTTTTCTTTTTCCCTTTGAAAATGGATGCCTCTAACTATCACTCGAGTACTAGGCACGATTTTGAGGACCTTATGGATGTAGAGAACATAGAGGCTTTAGTACTTGAGGTCAATAATCAGTTCGAAGAACTAGGAAACAACCCTACCAGTAGTTTATAGGTCCGTATAATTGAGGCCTTTGTAGAGGGTAGGAATAGGGAGGCCAGAACCTCCAATAGAGTCCATATGAGAGAGGAATGGGAGAGTGCCAACACCTAGTACATGGTGGACACTCTCACAGTCATCTATGGCTTTCCAAAAAAACATGACTTATAGAGTCCCGAGGCTCATAGATTGTCTTACTGATATTGAAAGAAAGGAAATCTATGTTTACCTTGAATGGTTCAAGGCTAGGGTACAATTCCCAGTTCCATCCTCTAGTTAACGAACTTTTCTGTTAGTTCAAGATTTTTCTTATCGAGTTGAACATCAATAATTGGAGGCACTTAATAGACTTTTTAGTTTGAGGTCATAAGAATAAGGTCAAAGTGGACCTTAACTTAGTCAAGAGTAAATACTAGAACTCTAAAGGCATGTACTACATGTTCTTTTACAAAGGTTTCAAACCACTCACTTGAGTGACCACTTCCAATAAAACATAGAATAAGTGGCACTTCTTTGTTATGCGTGACTAAGTTTGAAAACTATAAGAACATTACTAGCTTCTTTCCTCGGTACGCCGACTTCAAGGGTGAGCCTACCGAACTAAGACACTTTTCTTTTGTTAGGCTTTATCCTCCTATTTACTCTGACTTGGTTTGCTTTGGATATTCCGTGCAAACAATAAAACTTAAAAGATAACCATCTTCCCTAAAAACCTTCAAATCAAGTACAAGCAGCTCCTCTAGCCAAAAGAATGCCCACACGATAAGGTTCTTAGCTTTGAAAATCTAATGGAGGCCAGTCTTGCTAAAGAAAATAGTGAAGGACTAAAGAAGATTGGCTTCTCTATATGGAAGCTGGGAAAAAAAAAAGACTGGGGAAACATCCACCCTTGTGAAACTTGTTCCTCCTCCGAAAGGAAAAGAGTCAGTGATAGGCTGGAGGTGACTCCCCTGAACGCACAGTATCTAACGAGTTAGAACTTACCCCAATACGCCAAGAGTCTCTCCACCCTAGTTTCGGTTGTTCTGTCGCTTTCCAAGTGTAAGGGAAATGTGGGGGCCGCCCTTGTTACCGTCATTGCCGAGACAAGGACAAAGGCTATTAAGAGGGCCTATAAGGAGTCTTAGGCCCTTCTATCCTAGTCAGTTCAAGAGGTATAACCTCAGAAGGATTGCCAAGGATCTGATGATGTCCCACATGAGGGTAAGTATTCAAAACCTGATGCTTTAAAAAAATTATTTTTTTCTTTTAGTGACTATTATTATTGTCTTTTATAGGCTACCTATGCAATGGCTACCATCATGAACTGCCTGAAATATGCTGAGCAAATAGACAAACTTCAGGCCAAGCAAGACGAAACTCGCCTTCGCTTGGGTACTGCCCAATCTACAGCTTCTTCTTCACAAGAAAAGTTAAAGAAGGCCACCACTGCCCTCTCCATTCTAGAGTTAGAGAGGAATGTTTTGGCTTCTGACCTGGAAGTCCTGAAGAAGAAGATGATCGAGTTCAAGGCAACGAAGAAAGAAACTAAGGAAGCGCTGAAGACTGAAGCCCAAACGTTAGGGCAGGGGAATTCTTTGATTATAGTTACTGGATGTACAATAAGAAACTCTTGAAGCTCCACCCCAACGTCAACCTTTCTATCTTAGATTAGATTCCAGTTTCAGATGTTGAGATACTAGAAGAGAAGGAGGGGAGGCTGGAGCAATAGAGCCCGTTGCGGAACTTCCTCAGTTTGAGTAGTTGGGAGTTACCGAACAAGAAAAAGACCCTTTAGAGTAATAGGCTTGTATTTCTTCTTTTATCTTTTTGTAACCCCAAGCATTATTTAATGAAGTTATTCTTTTTGGTTCTGAATGCCAGGCTTTGTCTTATGCGCTTGACTGTGTGTTAATCTGCTAACTTTGGTTGACTAACAATATATGAATGCTTCTTAACTCTAGAACTGATCAATCGTTTGAGTAGTTGACCTTAATCTTTAGAAACTGAAACTAACAAGAGGTCTAGACATATATATATATATATATCGTTTTTAGGGGTCTATACTGAACGCAACGCCATATAAATAAATGGTCCTGACCTGTAATACTTATAATGAATATAAGGTTTTTAGGGGTCTGTAGGGGTGGCAATGCCGCATAAATAAATGGTTCAGACCTGTAACACTTGTCCAGACCTGTAACACTTATAATAAATATAAGGGTTCTAGGGGTCTGTTGGTGTGGCAATACCATATAAATAAATGGTCCAAACCTGTAACACTTATAATGAATATTAGATTTTTAGGGGTCTTTAGGGGTGGCAACACTACATAAATAAATGGTCCTAGACCTGTAACACTTATAATGAATATAAGATTTTTAGGTGTCCGAATAATAGTAAAAACACCACGATAGATGAAAATCTAAAAATTTTATTGATTATACTTATGTAAATGCTCAATGTTCCATGGTCTAGGTATAGGTTTCCTAACCAGATCTTATAGCCAGTACGTGATAGGCCTTACAATTTTGGTCACTCTATAAGATCCTTCCCAGTTAGGGGTAAGTTTCTCCATGGTGGAATCCTTAGTGTTCAGGATTGCTAAAACAAATTAAGTAACTAAAAATAATATAGAAGAATGCTAAGGCATCATAGATCCACAACAAAAAAACTTATGATAATTATGTGTGATTCTCCTTTGATACTCAAATAAAATTCACACGAAGGGTGATCCCAATCAGAAGATGGAGCCTGTGATTTTGAAAATTCTATTATGTTTGGTTAATTCAAAATATGGCAACACTAGTTATTTGATTCACAGGGAATTCTAAGCATTAATCGTGTCTTGAGTCTATGATAAATCAAAGAATTATACATAACAAAGAAATTTTACTAACACTTTAATTAAACCAAAAACATTGAATCTTGCATTAAGAGCATTAATGAATCACACAAAAAAAATCATATGGTTGTTATTTCTTCACTCGTAGCTTTAGCCAGAGTTTTAGAAACTTATTATAGACTTAAAGTCAAAAGAAAACATAATAAATGAAATGAAAATGATGAAAAATCTCTCTCTATTTCGTGAATATCATTATATGACGAGAGGTCCTCTTGTTCACCTTTTGTTCATAGCCCCCTTTCTTATCCCCCTTTTAAAGGCTTATATAAGTCTCCCATAAAATATGATTCTGGAGATCTATTGGGTATGGGAGACATTCGGCTAGATTTTTAGTCTTCTATTTGGAGCCAAATTGACTATAGTAAATGTCAGCAATTGGAAAATTCTATTTCAAGAAGAATTTAGCCCTTTATGTTAGCTTTCCAACCCAATTTGTTTCATGCAAAACCAAATTCGTATCTAAAATATATGGTCAAAATACTGCACAGTAGTCAAACTGCGTTTAAGCATGGTAGGCACTATAGCGGTAGCAACTTTAGGACCATATTTGAGCCTCCAAACATTCGAATTCGACTTTGGCCAAGAGACTTTGTATAACTCTGAATTATCTTTCCCACGCCATAACGATAAACTCAATCCGAATATCAGAGTTGAAAGATATGATTTCTTTTACTTTAACTAGTCAGAAATGATTTTATGTCTACTCCGAATTATTTTTCATGGCTCTAATGGGTCCAAATATCATATTTTGACAAAAAATCATCATCAACCTGCAAAACTACTACAAATGCATCAATTACACTAAATTTAATATATTTTATTAACTAAAAATGTAAATTAAGGGATAATATAGATGATTATTTGGTGATTATCACTCACTTGCGTTTGTTCTCGCTTTTCCTCTAAAAGATCAAGATTTTAAGCTAGTTATTGATCATTCCCTTGAGGGTCAAAGAGTTCAGTCCTTAAAGTCGGCATACTAATTTCCATTGGGATTACAGCTTCAGTCCCACAAGCGAGTGAAAACGGTGTTTCAGCAGTTGAGACCCTGTTCATTGTTCAATAGGGCCAGAGGACTCTAAAGAGTTCTTTAACCCTATCTTCCCTTGGCTTGCTCTAGTTTCAACTTTATGGCATCCAAGATAGTCCTGTTAGTCACTTAAGCTTGTCCATTAGCCTGTGGATGTCTTGGAAAGGAAAAGTGGTGACCAACTGTGCAGATCTTACAGACCGTGAAAAACACCTTCCCACTAAACTATGTCCCATTGTCTGTAACTAGTACCCGTGGAATCCCAAACCCACACACTATATTTTTCCAAGTGAAATTTCTGACCCTGATGAGTGTGCGAAAGTGCACTCTAAATACTCTATTATTAGATTAAAATGCTAAAATGTGACCCTATTATTAGAGCATAATATTTAATATTCTTAATTTCTTTATATTTAGTTTTATGACATATTTTCTATTTAAGTGAGCTGATTAAAATAAGAGTAATATTTGAGATATTCAATTTAAACTTCCGATTGTATTTCAAATCTAATGTGTCTGAATGTAACAATTTTAAAAATTATTTTACTTAAAATTTAAAAGTATCACTTAATAACACATTATAATAGAAATATAAATTAAGAATCTCCAAAAATTTTCTTAAAATAATGGCATAGATTTGCAGGAAGGAAATAGCAGCTGCCACACAACATTTCTGCAATATTCCACAAATTAAAGGAGCACCACAGGCTGCCTGTTCAATCATGCTTCATTCACTAAATATTCAAACGTGAATTGAGCCAACTGAATTCCCCCACATAAACCACTACAAGTTGTAAACAAACAACCCTATAATTTATATATCTCACTAAAATCATTACCATTCTCAGCGGAGCACTGCAAATAAGCTTTTCTATGGATTTCTAATCTCTGTATCTCACATACGTCGACGTCTATGTGTATTATATGTCCAATAATGATTATCCTTTTTGAAACAATGCCACTTGGCTACACGGCAGATGCCGCGTCAGTTGAACTAAGTCAGCCAACAAAAAATCATAAAAGTGGTGGCTGGTGGGTCAGTTTTTCCACTGAAAATTGATGGGGTTATTGTACTTGGTGCTCCGTCATTAGGAGGGCAGGGCACTAAGATGTTTGCATTATTAAAGCAACGTAAAAGAGTGGTGGTTATTAATTCATGTAACTTTTGGCTATTGTAGTTATAATCCTTTCTTTTTTGTACGGTACTTAAATCTAAATTAAGAAAGAAAACTTTTCTCATTCACAAATACTGTGTCTTAAATCACATGCAACCCATATATATATATATATATATATATATGTTTATATTTTTTTAATTAAAATTGTATAATCGTATCTACGTGACAAGTTAATAGATATATATATATATATATTTATATATTTAAATAAGAAGAGAGCCCTTCTATCTATTTTAAAACCATTAATTGAGAAAGAAATGATGCTTTGTTTTTTTGGTGTTAAAACAATTCCATTTGTCCAATAGGACGTGGGAAGTGAAGCAATATGGTGGGAGAAGTGGCTCTATCTGAATGCATTTTTCTTGGGTCGTGCCAATAAAAGTTTCACTATACATCCATTTTAAGATATCTTTCATTGTAAATTTTACAATTTTTTCAAAAATTAAAATATTTACTCAAAAAACTATTTGTTAGGTCCATTAAGTTTTTCTTAAGGCTTGTATTTCAAAAAATGGTTTTTTCTTTTTTTTATTTGTTTAGGTTTTGAAAAAAGATTACATTACCCTTTTTATTACAATTTTGTAAAACTTGTTTTATAGATGCCTGTGATTGGTACTTTATTTTCACGAGATTATTAAGAAAATAATTTTTTAAAACAATATCTTGCCATATATATGCCTTTGACTTGCTTTCTCCGAATGACCATTAAACTTGCTTAAAAAGTAAAATCTAAGGTTGGACTCTCGTAAGGTTGCTAACAATTAATCAAAAGTAACCTATTTTGGCATTTTGACTATCATATTTTTTAGTTATTTATTTATTAATCTAAAGCCAAAGCATATTTTATTTTATTTTATTTTTTTATAAAAAAAAAAAAAAGAAATTTACGATTTTTGAAACTCTCTCACACAATTCGGTTTTTTTTTTTTTTATAAAAAAAAAAAAGAGGAATAGAAAGCATCCCTTTCATTGCATTTTTAGTAAAATAGTAAAAGATATTTCATCACTAATGAAAAAAAGTGGAGGAGACTTGTTTCGGCTTTCCACTTTTGCGTTTTGCATACCTAAAGTGATTTAGAAAATTAAATGAGATGTTAATGTGGTATTATTTCTTATAATTTTTAAAATTTATGATAAGTAACTTTTTTTTATAAAATTAGAAAAAATATAAAATTTGTGAGGGAATTACACCATATCTAAAGTGATTCTCCCTCTAAATAATTACTCAAAGTTAAACCGAACAATTGACCAAAATTTTAGGAGTTACGTTTTGTGTCGGTCCAATCCAGAATGCTAAGCTCCCAAAAGAGCTTCTGTCACATAGCCCAAAGAAAGTTCGTTTTAACCATTTGTCCTTATTATATCTTTATACACAATATTAGATATTTGTTGATAATATATAATATTTACTAGTAATTTTATATGTATAAGGTGTTTATTAAATAAAAGCAAATAAAAAAATAATACTTTATAATTATGGTTGAACAATTTTTATCAAATATTCAATTAACAAATTAATTTGTAAAAATTAATTCTCTGTAACTTAAAGCAGTCCAAAGAATTAAAAAGTATTTTAACATCTTGGCAATAAATCCTCACCTTCCAATACTTACTCATGAGGGTGGCTTAAGCTAAAATAATAAGATGATATGCCTATACCATTGTATTTACAATGAGTTTAATGACCCAAAATTGATACCTATTCTTAAAACGGATAGTAATTCAAATCATCAATCAAGTTAGACAATATCTGTGTGTGAGTTGGCATGGGGCCGTGCACGTATGAGTTAGGTCATAGAAAAATTGAGATTTGTGTGTGGCATCTTGGCAGCCATATTTGAAGTGGCATTGCAAATGCAGCCCCAAAGTCAATCCCACTTCACAATTTTGTATGAATTCAGAGTTTCATATCATTTTAATTAATCAAAGGTCCTCATGAAGTTATATATATTATATTACAACTGACGACTTTCATTGATTTAAGCAAAGGACTTCTGTGACATACAAAAGCCTAATAAAGGGAAATCAAAAGTGGATAGTGGGTCTTGAAGGTTTCTGTTGACAGGGATGAAAGAAAACAATGAAGTATATATGTATTTATATATCTTAAGTGTATCATATTACAAGGAGAGACTCCTTTATATACAGGAGCTGAGATGATATATAAAGTAAGAAATTATATATGAGGAAGGAAAAGAAAAAAGAAACAGAATATTCTAGAATAATACTAGAACCCCTAACCCTATTTATAGACCTGTAGTACACATCTAATAATACATATAACTAACATCTCCCCTCAAACTTAAGATGGGAAAACCAAAATTAGCTTGAATTTCGAAACTAAATCTTAAAGACGTCTAGGAGGGTGAGCTTTAGTGAAGATATTTGCAACCTGGTCAGCTGAGGAAACCGGAAGGAGATGAACAGTACCATAACGAAGGTGTTAGCGAACGAAAAGAGAAGTTGATCTCAATATGTTTGGTACGTTCATGAAAGACGTCATTGTGCGAAATCTGGATAGCACTCTGATTGTCACAATGAAGAGGGGTAGCAGAGGCATGGGTCAAACCCATGTCTTCAAGAAACTAACGAAGCCAGATGAGCTCTTGAGTGGCATCAAAGAGGGCACGATATTCTGCTTCATTTCTAGAATGGGCAATGATAGTCTGTTTCTTACTTCGCTAAGAAATTAGAGAATCACCAAGGAAGAAGCAAAAACCTGTGGTGGAACGACAATCAGTAGGATCGCCTACCCAATCAGCATTAGAATAGGCACTCAAGTCAATAGAGGAATGAGCTAAAAAATGAAGACCATAGAAGAGAGTGCCCTTGACGTAGCGAAGAATGCGAAGAACAGTAGTATATTGAGTAGAACGATGAGCAGATAGGAACTGGCTCACAAGATGAACAATATGACTAATGTCAAGCCGAGTAACCGTAAGGTAGACAAGACTCCCAACCCGTTGGCGATACAAGGTTTTATCGGGTAGCGGCGTGTCATCTAATAGAGTGAGTCGAATATTGAGCTCAAGGTATGTAGGACTAGTCTTACTGTCAGTGAGCCCTGTGAGAGCAAGAATATCAAAGGCATACTTGGCTTAAGAGAGATAATAACCATTAGAGTCAGAAGCGATCTCAAGACCGAGAAAATAATTGAGAGAGCCAAGATCCTTCATCTCAAAATGCTAACTGAGAAACGTTTTGAGATCAGTAATACCAGTGAGGTCATTTCCAGTGATTATCATGTCGTCAACATAAAGAAGCAAGAGAATAAAGCCATGGTCAGGAAGTGAATCCAAAGCCACTAATAACTAAATTGAACTTGGCAAACTAAGCACGAGGAGCCTTTTTAAGACCATAAAGAGCTTAACGAAGTTTACAAACCTTGTGAGAAAGATGGACATAACCAGGAGGGGGTTGCGTAAAAACTTTTTCTTGAAGGTCTCCATTCAGAAATGCATTTTTAACATCCATCTGAAACAACTTCCATTTGCGAACAGCAGCGATTGCAAGCAAGCTACGAATAGATGTGATTTGGGCAATAGGTGCAAAGGTTTCCTCATAGTCAATTCCATATTCCTGTATAAATCCCTTGGACACGAGACGAGCTTTGTACCTTTCAATGGAACCAGTCGGAGCAGGTTTTGATTTTGTAAACCAATTTGCTACCTATTGCATTTTTTCCCTAGAGGAAGATTAATTAAGTCCCAAGTACGCATTTTCTCAAGGGCTTGTAATTCTTCAGTTATAGCTTGTTGCCAAAGAGGATTAGAGCTTGCCTCACTGTAAGAGTGAGGCTCATGATGAGAGAGAATAGTGGAGAAGCAATGATACTCACGAAGATGAAATAGGTGTTTCTCTTACCCGTGAGGAACGACGAAAAGGCAGATCAAGAGCAACAACATCAGAAGATGCAATCGACGATGATGGATCCGTAGCAGCGGTAGGATCAGTAGATGAAGTGAAGGACTCAAGAGGGACCGCAAAGGAAGGGTCGAAAGACTCATCGGGAAACAGCTCAATAGAGGAATCGGTAAAAACTGAAGGAGTGGGTGAAGAAGATAAGTGAAATGAAGAGAGAAAGGAGAACATTTTGTGTTCCTAGAAAGTGACATGACGAGAAATATAGAGTCTCATTACGTATGGATCCCAACACCGATAGCCTTTGTGTTCAATTCTATAACATAAGAAACAACAGAGAAGAGCCCGAGGTTCCAATTTGGTGCGCTCATAGGGTTGGAGTAAGACAAAGCAGGTGCAACCAAACACCCAAAGAAAGCTATAATTAGGAGACACGCCTGTAAAGGTGTTCATATGGTGACTGGTTATGGGTAACCAGAAAAGGAAGGCAATTTATGGTATAAAGGTCAGTGAGGGCAGCCTCACCCCAAAATTGTTCAAGACAAGAAGAGGAAATGAGAAGTGTCTGAACAGTGTCCAGAATATATCTATGTTTGCATTCTATACTACCATTTTAGTTGAGATAGTGCCAGGACAAGAACGATGAGGAAGGGTACCATGTTGACGAAGGGTGTTTAAAAAACTACTATTTTTATATTCCATTTCATTGTCAGCTCGAAAGATTTTGATAGGGTGCGAAAATTGAGTTTGTATCATACGAGCAAAATCAAAATAGATTTGGGGTAACTCTGAGTGTTTTTTCATGAGATATAACCGAATAAATCGAGACTAATCATCAATGAAAATGACAAAATACGTGGACCTTCCCATTATGGGATGAGGAGCAGGTCCTCAAACGTCGGAGTGAACTAAATCAAACGGAGCAATAGAAATAGAAATACTTTTATTGAAAGACAAAGTAGGTTATTTTGTAAGTTGACAAGACATACAATCAATATGATCGAGTGTAACTAAGCCTAACAACCCACTAGATGTTAAAGTTTGCAAACGCTCAAAAGAGATATGACATAAACGAGAGTGCCAAAGCTTGGTAGGAGAAATAGTGGAGGCAGAAGCAGCGGATACGAGGGAAGAGGTGAGCTGAGTAGGGATGCGAAGGTAGATGAGCTTGAATAAACGCTCAACCTTACAGCTTATCCCAATGGTCTTCCGTGTCTGTTGATCCTACACACAATAACTAGAAGGGGAAAAAGTAACAATAAGTCAAAGATCACATAATTAACCCAAAGAGACTGAGATTTAATACAAGTTTTGGGATGAGATAGGAGTGAGGGAGAAAGACATGGAGGTTAGAGACCTTTCCAATGTGACTAACAAAGATATGCGAGCCATCGATAGTGCGAATGGGAAGAATATAGGGAACCAAATGAGTGGAGAGAAAAGATACTAGATTCTAAAGTCATATGAGTACAACAAGCAGAATCAAAGTACCAAGAGGACTTACCAGATGTGGCCGACATAGCGGTGGAGGGTGGAGAACCAAGAACTTGTTTAAGGATTGTTTCAAGGTCAGTAATAGAGAATGAGGTAGAAGCAGGTGTAGGGGAGTTATTAGTAGTAGCAGTAGCAGCAGCAATAGACCCAAATTGGTTACCAAATTTTCCTTTTTGCTAGTGGTTACGTGCTTGTCGATTAGGATTTTTGAAACTGTCGTCCTGATAATGTCCAGGTCCTAACTTGTGACAGAACTAGCATAGAAGGACAAGCCCAATAAGAAATGTCCTGAGGAGTGACAGTACTTACAAATCTTCTAGGTAGATTGACTGCCTTTGTGTTATAGAGGCCAAAAGGTAGCAAGAACTATTTCTGTAGAGGAGCTCTTGAGAAGGCCAAGACGAGTTTCTTCAGAAAGAAATTCAAAAATGGCTTGCTCAAGCGTAGGAAGAGGATGCCGGTTAAGTAGAGATGCCCTAATAGGTTCAAAGTGATCGTTGAGAGTCAATCAAAAAATGGATCAATCGTTGGTAATCACGATAAATAGTAAATTGCTCAACATCATGATGACAACGCCATAAAGATTCGGAAGGTGTCAATTGATCCCAAAGCTTGTACATTTGAGAAAGAAAATCATTTATGGACTGTTAAGATTCTTGGCGTGTCTAATGAAGTGTAGTGATAAGCTTATATTGGTGAGCGAGGTCAGTTGTGGTTTAGCGGGCTGCTAAAAAATCTCAAACTGATTTGGCTGTGGTGAAACGTCCAAATTAAAGACTGATGGAGGCAACGGTGGTATTACGAAACCACATGATTATTTAGGTGATTCTTGCTATCCCAATCTTGAAGATTTTCCCAAAATTTTTTCTTAGATTCTTCCTTACCTTGTTGAGGCTCAGTGATATGGCCAGTGAGATATCACTATAACTTTCGCCCTCGTAGACAACTAGATATTACTTGAGACTAGGGAATGTAGTTTAAGCCGTCGAGAGTGATGTTGATTGGATGGGAAGCATCAATACATTGCATAGTGTAGAACCTATGAGAAAATGATGGTAAAGGATGATAAAAGTGTACTGTAAAGCTTAAACTGAATAAAATCAAGCATTAAAATAGATTTAGAAGGGAAAAAAAATTTAGGAACCGTCTGAACCGGTCAAAAAATGCCCAAAAAATGACTGAACCGGTCCTTGGAAAGGTACCTTACGGCCTATCCCAATAGTCTTCCCTGTCTGTGGATTCTGCACACAATAACCAAAAGGGAAAAAAGTAACAATAAGTCCAAAATCACATAATTAACCTAAAGAAATGAGATTTAATACAAGTTTTGGGATGAGACAGGAGTGAGGGAGAAAGACATGGGGGGTAGAGACCTCTTCAATGTGACTAACAAAGATATGCGAACCATCGACAGTGCGAATGAGCAAAATATGGTAACCAAAGGAGTGGAAAGAGAAGATACTAGAGTCTGAAGTCATATGAGTACAACAAGCAAAATCAAAGTACCAAGAGGACTTACTAGATGTGGCGGACGTAGCGGTGGAGGGTGGAGAACCAAGAACCTATTTAGATATTTAAAGTTAGGTGAATAATCTTTTCATAATTCACAAGATCAATAATTCATATAAACCTTATCATAATTTATATAACCTTCCTTAACTTCTTTATGAATTATACTAGTTTCCATATGGTATTCAATTTTGTATGTAACAAGATCAAGCGAAGAGTTCTTCCTCCACAAGTTAAGGATTTTCCTATAATTCAACATATAATTTATAATCATCTCTTTTAAGGGTTCATTTTTATTTCCATGATCCCTTAAACTCAAGTGAGTCACGATAAAATTTTCAAAATGTGATTTAATTTCTCAAGCCATTCATATTCAATACTTTGAAAACTAAAAGAAATTTAATGATTTTTCAAATAATCTCAATCTACATAATCATTCAATAATATTATTATTTCAATAGTTGGTATACATTGTAGCTCGAGTTATTGTTTACTCATACTATTTGGGTACTATTTAGTCGTATTATTTATTTAAAAAATTGAACCTTTTAGTTTATAAGGTTTAATTATTCCAAAACGGACCAAACCCATTTTCTTGGGAATTTAAGTTTAAGCCTTTAAAAAGGATTTGATTTCATCAGGCCCAAGATTGTATGTGACTCAAGGGTTTATTAAAACCCTATAATTTAGTGACTTGGAGTTGGAGCAAACTAGTATGAAGTACACAACTCTCATCACTTAGACCCAAACTAAATAAGGCCAAGATACAATCCAAAAATCACACAGGAATTGGGCCAATGGTTCATCAAAACCTAGCTATAAAAATTATCCAAGCCCATTCCACTTAATAACCCATACGGTTCTCTCTAAAATCGCAACCCCATAATATTTATTATTTATTTTACTTTCTTTCCATTAATTGAACCCACCTGGACTAATTGCTCATTTGTCTGAGCTGTAAAAAAAAATTGTTGTTTGAATTAAAGAGTTGAATGTTTGAACGAGTTATTAAAAAATATTAAATAAATATAAAATGAGGTATGATTAAATTAATCTAAATCGTACTTAATAGAAAAACTGTGATTAATAAATACGATTTGAGATTTTGTTTTGAACAGTCTATTATTATCGATTAAGTTATTAATGAATTCCTAAAAAGACATTAAGTATAGTTAATAAGTTAAACCAAACATGATCTAAGTGTTTATCTAATCAATTAATTGTCCAAGAAGAATTGGCCTCCTCAGTGATGTACAGGTGTAGAGTAGACAAATGAATTCTCTTCATCTTCTCAGTGAAAGAACTCCATGCTTATTTTAATAAATATTTTTTTTCTTGATAAATAATCACTGTTCATGCAATATATATATACTTCACATTTAGAACATGTCCTATATATTAACCAAGTCCAAAGTAGTTGGATCTCTAGCTTCTGAATCCACCATTAACAGTGAGTGTTCTTGTTTCAAATTGGACTAGTGTTGATCATTCATGTCTCCCCACTTCTTTAAACGCATTCTTGCTCTCTCTGCCTGCAATTTCAATGTATATATGAGTGAAAAAATGAAATAAAAAATGGATTATGTTAGGATTGTTTGTCTTATACAGACCTCTTTTTCCCAATCACATTGCATGGTCATGATGACCAATATCAGAGTTTGAAGTGCAGTTCCACCAAAAATCATTCCAGCCCATATGCCCTGATTATGTTTCAAATATAAAAACTGTAAACATGACAACGATCCTTGGAAATCCATTCCAATACTTCATGTTTAAAGAAAGAATAAATTATACGGACTTTCTTTTATATTTTTTATAATTATATTAATTTTTTTTAAAATTTTTAAAATTACACTAACTTATCCTATTTTGTCTGGTAATTTATAGATATTCCTCTCTGATCAAATTTTTTTTTCAAAATTACCGCTTTTATACTTTTTTTTTTCAATTTTTAAGATTTTGACCAATTTTTTTTTTAATAAATATTGATAAAAACCTTAAATTTTTTTTTATATAAAAGAAAAATAAGTTATTTACCTTAAATTTATTTGTAAATAAAATAATAAAAATTCTTTTAAAAAGTTAGAAAAAATTGATCAAAATTGAGAAAAAAAAGAGTAAAAATACATAAATAAAAGGAACACTTTTATTATTTTGAAGAAAAAAATTAACTGTAAAAAATATTTATATATTATCAAGTAAAGTAGGAGACGTCAATACAATGTTGGAAGCATTTTATCATATAGTTTTTTTCTTATGCAAAAAGGACACAATAATATTGATGCAAAAGATAGTGTTATAGGTGTCCACTCCTCACATATTAGCTTCATGGACGAAGCCACCTTGTGACCGGGCCCCTCAATTGCTGTGTCGACCAAAACCAAATAGGCATTAAGGTATTGGGACTTAGACTAGACACCATGAAGGTTCTAAAACACCAAAAATTAGATCAAACGGGTAAAGGAAGAGAGGAAAAATTGAGGTTGCAGAACGCGGTTTCAAAATCAACTCCCACAAACAGAGCTCTAAGCTCAATTTATTAAATGGGAAATGAAACCCGATAATGAGAAGGTCATGACAGACCAAACCTCACTAGTTTTGATGCAGGGATGAGCATGTACACAAACCATTATTCAGAAACAGCCATGGAACTTCAACAAAGCTCTTAAGCTCACTTTGACCCTTTAAACCAATGCTAAAACCCTCTTTGATGTTCTAGAAACTCTTAAGGATCAAAAATAGGTCAAAATAACACCTAAAATGTCACGAAATAGAACCATAAAAATCCCAGAAATTAGGCCTATAGTAACGTCTCCATGAGGGAGACGATGGATAATGAAATGGGTCGATCAGGTCTTCGAATTCGGGGTCAGGTCCTAACCATTTAAAACAGATCCTAATTAAAAGTACACGATGTCATTCGGTTAAGTGGGGGCTAACGTCATACTGGCATTAGCATGACACAATAAACTATTATGAACTGGTTGGTTCTTGACTTTTGAATCGGTTCACTTTGAGCCTGAACCGGACCGAACGGGTTTTTGAACCCTTTCTCTGAAATTCTATTTTGAACCTTAGACTTTATTGAAATCATATTTTATCGCCAAAGTTTTTCTATTAATTATGAAATGGCTTAAAATAATAATTATACATTATTTTTAAATCCTATTTAATTAGGAAAATTATCAAAATTCTCTTAAGCCAAAGATTGGCCAAACGAGGGTCAATTAAAATACACGAATAGTCTAACCCAATGTTTTTCGACATTCTGGACTTAACGGAGGAGTATAATTTACGAAATTAGGCGCCAAAAAATATGAACGGACAAATGAAATAATTTTAATTGTATCCTAATGTATTAATTAAGCTATCAATTGAACCCCGATGAGTTTGAAAATACCAACCTTAACATTTTTGGGCATTCTGGACCCAATAGTGGGGTCCATTTTATGAAACGAAGTTCCAAAAATATAGACACGTGAAATGTAAAAATTATCACTATGCCCTTAGTGACACAAAGCCAATTAAATGTTAGAGAAGGCCTATTCTAGCTTTGTTTAACCGATCAAACTCAATAGCAAAATCTATTTTAGCAAACGAAGCACCGAAAAATATGACACGTGAAAGTGTAAAATTATAAAAATACCCCTAGGCTTAATATAAGCTATAGATATGCAAATTAAGATCTAGGAAAACCTAAATTGATTATTTTCGACACTCCGGACTTAACGGTGTCCTTTTAAGAAAAATAAAACTCGATAACAAACTAAAAAAATGACCAATACGTCCTTAAAACTTAATGAAGCTACTAGAAGAGTGTAATTGGACTAGAAAGAACTCTAAGTCAATAATTAAATTACGTAACAATTTAAACAAGTGCTTAATAAGATCTTGAATTGTGTTATAGGAACCTTCAACTAAGAAAATGATTTTGGTATAAGATTTTTGGAATTCAGGTAAGTATTTCTTACTATGTTTATGGTGAATTTTATTATAGATATAAATATTGAATTTTTTATGACTTTGATAATAGACGCCTTTCACTAAATATCGTTTTGAATGACTTATCGATATATATTGTCATTTCCTTTATGACTTTTGATAATAGATACATTGTACCCAATTTATGTTTTGAATGATTCATCAATATCTATATTGTCTTCTTTTTTATTTAAGAAAATGTTTCGTGAGATACTCAAAATACTATAAGGTTTCTTATTGATCTTTGAGTTGTTTTGATTAAATACTAGATATAGAACTCTTATTTGGATAACTGAGCTTGTGATTGATGATTATTGATATTGGATATGATTTTGATGTTTTAAATGGACCAATCTTCTATGTGTGACTTTATCGAACCCTAACCACGGGGTATATTGGTGGCAAGCCGCACTGAACGGCGTTATCAAACTAGTTTCATTGAAAATCAATTTCCGTCAGCGAGGTTCTAATTTGCAGACCATAGAAGAGGAATTTATGGGCTTGAACCCTTGTGAATATCGAACATGAGCCATGATTGAACTCTGAACCATCGAACTAAGAATTATCGATCTATGATATTGATTATTGAACTATGACTATGATTGAATTATGATATTAATTATCGAACTATGAAATTGTTTATCGAATTATGTTATTGAACTATGATTAAGATTGAACTATGATATTAACTATTGAACTTTGAAATTGTTTATCGAACTATGTTATTGAATTATGATTAAGATTGACCTATGATATTGATTATCGAACTATGATATTATTTATCAAACTACGTTATTGAACTATGATATTGATTATTGAATTACAACTAAGATTAAACTATGATATTGACTACTGAACTATGATTTTGTTTATCGAGCCATGTTTTTGAACTATGATATTGACTATTGAACTAAGATACTGTTATCGAACTATATTATTGAACTATGACAATGATTGAACTATAATATTGATTATTGAATTATGATTATGATTGAACTATGATATTGATTATTGAATTACGACAATGATTGAACTAAGAACTAATGAAAATAAATTTGATACTATTCGTTGAACTATTGTGTTTTGTTTTAATTATAGACTTGGATATGACGTATTCTATTTTTAAATAAATATAGATATTTCAGTATAGAACTACATAGTAGTTTTGAAACCTTTGGCATGTTATGGAATTATCATGGAACCGTCGACCTCATTACAGATATTTATCATGTTTTCAAGCAAGAGTTAGACATGCTCGTTTTAGGCAATGCAGACTGAGTGATTAAGTGAGGAAGTGAGTTGTTTTGAAGGATCTTTAACCAAGGAATGAATTAGATGATTTTTGACTATGTGAATTTAGATGTGTTATTATCTGACTAGTTCAGTTATGTAATTTAAACTTACTCACTATCGCATTGTGTCATGGAAACTATATTATGTGGAGACAATGGTTGAAATGACTTACCAGGTTATATGGTTTACTTTATGAATGTGAAAAAAAAATAAAAAATTATTCCGTTGCGTTTGATCAATATATAATTAGAAAGATGGTTTGATCATTAAAAGGCCTTAGTGGCCAATCATGGACCCCTAATCTGCATAGGCCAGGTTTCGGGTGTTGATAGTTAGACTAATCCGGTCACGATCGCCATATTAGAAACCCTATCCTTTTCTAAGCCTCCCAACACTTAGAATGATAAAGAACTTAGAATTAGTGGATATAACACTAAGGGATTGAATGTTATATTAAATGTCATAACTACCGATGAGTTCCATAGGATTATGATGTGTGAGACATCCAAAGAGGCTTGGGACAGACTTGAGACTATTCATGAGGGTACGTCGACCGTGAAGAGGTCAAAACTCCAAATGTTAACCTCTAGGTTCGAATCTTTTAGAATGGAGAACTCGGATACCTCTGTCAAATTTTATGCCCAATTAAGTGACATAGTAAACTCCCCATTCAACCTAGGAGAGAGAATATTGATAGAACGAAAATTGTAAGAAAAATCTTAAAATCTCTTACAAGGAGGTTCCAACCCAAGGTCACCACCACAGAAGAGAGTAAAAATGTGGACTCTCTTGTAGTTGATAAACTAGTTGGTCCTTGCAAACTTTTGTATTAACTTTTAGACAAGCTAGGAAGACAAAAAATGTAGCCTTGAAATCAACTCAAGAGGATTTTGGATGGGATGTTAAAGTTGACCCCGAGTCCATGGATGAGGAAAACCTAACCCTATTTGTTAGGAGGTTCAATAAATGCTCCAAGGGAAGAATGTCAAATTCTAAAGAAAGTCAAAACTCAAATATAAAACCCTTAGGGAACTCTAACAACACAAGAGGGAAGGTCCAAAGAGGCTCTTCTAGTGGTGATTGAAAAAAACCTACATCCCAATCTACTTCCAGACCTATCAAGTGCTATGATTGCCATAACTTTCATCATATAGCCACCGATTGTCCAAATAAGAGAAGAGGAAAACCAAACTTTAGAAGGGCAATGAAAACCACACTAACCAATGGAGAAGAATAAGAAGAAGAGGAATAAGAAGAAGAAGATGATGATGATGATAAGGGAAAAGAGAGCCAATTCTTAGCTTTCATGGTCACCACCAATGTCTTTGATAGTTCTTCATCCCATGATGATTGTAATACCCTAACCCGGGTTAGCACGTATACCGAGGTAGACTGGGTCAGGTATTGTGCTATCAAGTGTAAACCGAACTGTTTAAGCTTTATATTGTGTCACCAAATGCACTACATGATTTAGGAATATAAATAATGTCAATTATATAGTCAGTACCAGGCAATAACCGAGCAACCCAAAACCTTACCTCGAAAAGCGTACATGCACGTAAACCCCTACATGCATACGTACATACACATGCATAGTTCATTTAATTTCAGTGTATGTATATGTGCTCAGAAATTTGTATATATGGGTATATGTGAAGGTATATATATGTATAAAAAGGGTATAAATTATGTATTTATACATGTATATATATAATTATAATAAAGTATAATATACATGTATATATATAAGTATATATATGTATGTGTATTTAAAATGTAAAGAAAAGAAAGAAGAAAAAGAGAAGCTGCTCAACAGCAGTATACTAGGGCAGTGTGTGTGTAAGTGTGTGTGTGTGTTTTGTAATATAATATATATACATACATCACCAAGGAACCATTAATGCTAAGCTGCATTTGGAAAAAGGGAAATCAGAAAACTTGTCAACCAAAAAAGCTAGGAAGAGAGAGAAACCGAGAGGGGGAAAAGGGGAGATGGGACTTGGGTGGTGGAGTGTGTGTGTGGGTAAAATATGTGTATATATATGGGTGTTACGTGAAGTAAGAAAAGGGAGAGAAGAGACTGATTTGAGAGGCTGAGTTAGAAGCAGTGAGAAGTTCAAGAGTAGCTCAGAAGCTGAAACAGAAGAGGAAGAAGCACGATCCAACCAAGAAATCAGAAATTATAGGTAAGTGATTTTATTCGGTTTTTCAATTTTAGTATGATTCGTTCAATTTGGAGTATAAGGCCTAAACAAGAATGAAATGTAGATTCTTTAGCAAGAAGAACCGCTTAAAATGCTTCAAAAACCATTGAGAAACCCTTAGTTGCAGGTTTTTAGAAGATAATTGGAACCTTGGTATTTTATGTGAAAAACTTAAAATAGATAATGGGGAATGGTCGTTGTGAGGTGTAGAAAAGGGTTAGAAGAAATCTGAAGTCAAAATAATGAGAAACCAGGCATGAAATCTAAGATTTTCAGACCACCATAGTTTTGGGTTTGCTCAATTTCATGGAGATTTAGAGCATTAAATTAAAAACTAATATTGGAAATGAGATCTACATGAAAACTGGAAGAGAATGGCATTTAAAAACCCTCGAAAATCAATCGGAGTTAAGTCACCGTCGTCGGAGAAGACGACTGTTCACACCGGAACCCTACTGGAGTTCCACCGAAAAAACGGGGAAGAAGACTATTCAGTCTTGGGTTCGGGTTCGAGTTCGGGTCATGGGTCGGATCTGGGTTGGGACCCGACCAAAATAAAAAAGGGGCAATTGAAACGACGCAGTATAGGTTAAGTTTTAAATGTTTTTAAAATTAAATTTGGGGTGTTTGGTAACGGGGATAATAAATTGAAATTGGGTTAAGGATGATCCAAACAGTGGATAGGATAAGGGTTAGGTTATTGGATTCTGGTTCTTTAAAATGGACTGAACCGGTTGGTTCAGTAAAGGGTCAGGCTGGTTTAGGGTTTTTAACTCTGAACCCATTGGTTCAGACCGCAACTCTGAGAAATTATAAACCGACCCCAAATGTTTTGGGAAATTGTACTGTGGCCCAAACAGAAAAATTAAATAAAATATTATTTTTACAATAATATCCCTAATTCAAATATGGGTCAAACGAAGTCCACATAAGGCAAAAGAATAGTCAAATTTTACTCGAATATTCTGAGTCCGATGGTGAAGTCTATTTCACGAGACGGGGTCCCAAAGAATAAAATACCCGTAAAAGTGCAAAATGACAATTCTGCCCTTTTTAGTACAGAAGTTCAAATTGAGTTTCCCGAAAGCCTAAATCGACTTTGTTCGACGTTCTGGATTCAATAGCAGAGTCTAATTTAGTAAAAGAGGAACTAATAGTAAAGAGACATAAAATTTGATGAATAGCATAACTTATGAAAAGGTAAACTGAAATATACTATCTATTGATGAATAGGGATTTCAAAGAGGAAGGACCAGTGACTTGGTTTTATTGTGAAAGAACAGAAACGGTTTAAGAGGTAAGTAAATGTCTGATCTCTGCATGTGTTACATTCCCAGCCATGTCAACAGTCTTCTTATATTATCTATTGTACTCCATACATGCCAGAATATTTATTGAGGCCATATTGATATTGCTGTCTCTCGTGGAAAGTATTTATTGACTGTTGTATATCTTGATCATGATTTCTGTATGCTCTGTACATAGGCCTCAAGGGGCAAGACTTATGATCTCAGCAGCCCAGTTTACATTGGCCTGTTAAGGCAACAGTTTCTTTTCGCTGCTGAGATAGTGTTGTTGCATTTACTGTTTATTGGATTTAGCATGATCTTGATATATCATATTGTAGCCGGATTTGTGCTCAGTCACAAACTCCATCTAATGCTTAGTAGACCTACAGGTGCAAAAAATGGAATCAAAAGTGGCAATTAAAATGGCAGCTAAAGTGGGATCTGTGAGGTGGGTACTGAACCGACGGGTTAATGCTTGGCTGAGAGATCAAGGAAAAAGAGAATAAAATGAATTAAAGGGTATGCCGGGCCCCAAGTTAAAGTGCATCCACATTGTTGTTATCAGTATCTATTATTGATTTTCATAGCTTGATCATATTATTTCATTATGAATGATCATGAGATTTCACAACTTTTTATTGAGTATACAATTTATGCTTGAGACAACTCATGACTGTAGCAGTATGATATTGTCAGCAGAACAGATTTCATTTCCTTATCATTTGACTTCTATCATTTGATATCGAGCTATATATTCATTAACTGGTTAGCATCTTTATATACACTTGTACACATGACAGAGTAAAGGAGTATTACTTACTGAGTTTTCATAGCTCATTAGATACTACACAACATTTGACTTTCAGGCACAGATATCGAGGACGGACAGTAGAGTTTGATAGCTAGGAAGTGGACATTTGCTTTTGAAGCTGCAGTGTAATACTTAGTACAGACAGTCTTATAGCTCTCCCATGTTATCCACGTCTTGGGGATGAACAGTTGTATTAAGTAATTTTGTATTCCGCATTTTGTAAACATTATATATATCACATGCAGCTTTTATTTATTTTCTTCCGCACTTTAGTTGTTGCATGTTAGTAGCACTGATTGTATAGCAAGTTGAGACCCTTGGTTCGACAAGCAGCATCGGATTGAGTGCGCGACACGAGATCCGTATAGGGTGGGTTTCGGGTCGTGACAATGATAATGAACAAAATGATGGTGAAAATGTAGAGATTAGTGATAATGAAGAAAATGTGAAAGTGATATAAAAATTGCGTATGAGAAATTATTTAATGAATTACTAAATCTTAAAAAGGTCAATATGAAACTAGCAATCAAACTCAAATTGAGTGAAAAAGAGAAAATTGCCTTACAAGTTGACCATGCTTTGATGAGTCAACTTAAAGAGGACAAGGACACTCTCCTAGGTAAACTGAAGACCTTGGATCAAGAAAAAAATTCTCTAATTGAGGAAGTTAGTGGCCTAAAATCTTTACTAGAGTCTAATGAAAGTGAAAAGATGAGTTTGAGTGCTAAAGTCCAATCATTAGAACTGGAACTTAAGCATGCCAAGGATGTCAAGGTCATTCTTAAGGATTTGTCAAACAAACTAGGTAGAATGCTTAATACCGTCCAAATTAAGAATGATAAAAGTGGCATTGGCTATAATAGGTTCTCAGATCAAAACAAGCCACCATAATCTTCACAAAATAATACTTCTACTCTAAAGCCAATGATATTTGTTTATCCTATGCAAAGAAATGTTTAGTTTCCATAACCTAAGAGGCAACCTCAAACTCAACCTCAACCCAAACCTCAACCTCAACCTTCATCTTAACCAAATTATCTACATTGTTCTTATTACAAGGTTAATGGACATTCTAGAAGGAAATGTAGCTTTTCTAGGAAAGAACAAACATATCACCAAAGCTTTCGGACCTAAGTCAAACCTTTTTTCCTTTCTTGTTTATTTTCCCTTACGTTCATGTATGTTTTATTTCTTTTGTTTTATGTCCAGTTTAATCAGCCGATCATAACCTTCCATCACTATTGATAGAAGTGGGTAACATGTGCCCATAAGCCCAATCCATCACCTTCTATCACCATTGATTGGAGTGGATGGCAATCTGTTGGCTTCTAGCATCATTGATAGAAGTAGGCCATGGAATGGCTTCAAAGCATGCTTTCCTTTTGGTTTCTATTTATCTATCATTATTTCTCTCTATTTCTTTTTATTCTTGAATTTATTACAATCAAGAATCCTTGCACTTGAACATTTGAGGGCGGTCTATTCGGACTAGGCGGTGTGAATGCCTAAAACCATCCCACTCCATACCTTAGCTCCCAGATTCAGTTATTTCTTTGGTTTCCCATATTTCAGTACTTTATATTTTAACCCATGTCAAGGGATTTAGAATATAATTAGGATCCAAAGCAATATAATTTTTAATTCCGTTGTTATTTCCTTCACATGGATTCTCTTTTATGGGTTGTAATGGGTTTGCTTGTTTAATTACCCAAAACAAGTCGGCGGCTCCTCTCATATCTCTTCATTTCTTAGGGTGTTCCTTCTTACCTTTAGGGACGGGAGCAGTTGAGTCCCGAGTTTTTGAAGGTCCTTTTTAGCGTTAACGCTCATACACTTTATGAGGGACCTATTACTGAACCCCTCTATAATTAATCAACTAGAAATCATTTAATTAATTAACTACTCCACAAATTTAACGGAATAGCCCTAAATAAATTATCTAATTAATTCTATATATTAGTTATAAAAAAATCATAGAACTTAAATACTTTTACCAATTGTTCTTAGATGATTATTTGTTATGATATTCCTATTTTAATATGGTCAAGTGTTAAAACAAACACAATGATGGGCACGAAATAAATAAAAGCACATACACGAGAATAGAAACACCAGTCTTGTGTAGGAGACCCTATGAAGAATAAAACTCATAACCTATAAGAGAATCTTCATTATGAAACTAACCAAGTACAAAGAACATCAGACCTCAAACTATTAACTTGCTACGGTCCATTATAGGCTTACACTGTTAGTCAATCCTTCACGGTTATTTCTATAATGTTATTATGTTCTTTAGTTGTATCTCAACGTTGATCTTGTTACCCTAGATATATACCCTAGAGGAGGGTGAATAAGGCATTTTGAAATATTGAAAACTTTTACAAAATTTTAAAAATGAATGCAAGATTGCACAAGTATGTAAAACAGTAGAGAGAGAAAAAGAGAGCAAACATTAATTTTTACGAGATTCAGAAAACTTCCTACGTCCTCAATTCAAGCATCCCCATTTGAGATTTTTCACAATCTTGATCTTCTTCACAGGTGGAGGTCAAACCTTTATAATAAGATCTCATAACTCTTTGCCTAGAAAAATATCACTTTTTGCCTCACAAAGGTAGCACTTACCTACAAATCTCACTACAATGAGAAGATACAAAGTTGTTTACCAACAAGTACTCTCTTAAAGAGTCAATTTGTATAAGAAATGCGCACTCTCTAAATATTAATCAAGTGTAAGCTTAGAGTATTTAAGATGAACAAAACTTTTAGATTTAGGTTTTTAATAAATGAGATCTACAGTAAAAAACAAGGATGTAGAAGTTAAATCTTATAAAAAGATAGCAATAAATTTTTTAGAAAATCTCTATTTATAACCCTTTAAAGAATATGTTTGTTAGATTCAAAATAGAGTCGTTCTTTTTTTTTTTAATCTGTTCGAAATTTGAAATTTTGATTGTTATACCGACAAAAGTAGTCGATTGGTTTCATCAATCAGTTGACTGGTCACCTTAACTGATTTGTCCCAAGGGTTTGAGATTCATTTGTTCAAAAGATTCAATCTCCTGGTTCTTGGATTTAGTCGACTGGTTCTTTGGTACACTATTTTTACCTTCGAAATTCAGTCAACGGATTCAATCAGTTTTCGGCTGTTTTGGACAATAGGTTTAGGCTTTGTAAAAAATGGTCATTTAGTCGACTGGTTCTTGAAACTAGTCGACAAATTTTAACAGTATAAAAATAAGACATAAGAATCAATCGATTGGTTCCTAGAACTGATCAATTAGTGTTAACAGTTTAAGCCTTCTTGCTTATTTTTCATTAGTGTTCAATTTCAAAACATTTTGATCTTTTAAAACTTAAAGTATATCAATGTCTTGTTTTGAAAAATTATTTTAAGATTAGTTATAATTGGTCATTTAAATATTAAGAGCTTATGCTTAATGATTAATCTAAACTTAATTCACTTAAAACCCAAAACAAGAAAAGATAAAGTCTTCTTTTTGACTTATCTTAATTCATTAGGCTTGAGTGTGTCCATTTGCTTGAATCATAATGAGAGAATTACAGTTGATTGGATTTTGACTTTGAAGCTTGTGCTTTGAGTGGAATCATTTTGCTTGATTGACTTTGTCATTTTTTTGTCAACAATCTTTTTTGACTTAAACGACCTATTTGTATTGTTACTATGTAAAACATTAGACCACATGAATAATGCATTATTATCATAAAAATTACTAAGATGCCCTTAATTAAAAACCTTTAAGATTAACACATCTTTTTACAACAACCACTTTCTCTACGATATGAACACTCTCATATCCACACAAACCTGTACAGTGATAAAAGTAAACCTAAGATGCTCTTTTAAATGTAAAATAATTCACAATCATCTTTGTGAAGAGAAGAGTATAAAAAACCATACTTCTGAAGTATGAAACACTGTTTTCAATTGATGATAGATTCAATCCATAGGTTAGACATGGAGATAAATTAAGCCTTAAAAATCATGGTGTTTACAAACTCAAGTGGAGGGCGAGCAATTATTTTAGCTGAATATTCTTGTTGTATGGGCAATGAAATCTAAAGCTGACCATCACTTCCAAAAGAGAACAGAATAGATTTTTAAAATCAAAGTTGGCCTCCACTCCATATAGAAAAAAGACCCAAGGATAAACAAGTCATGGTTTTAATTGAATCTAATCAAGTATAAACCTCTTAGTGGGATGTGATTACCTAGTGTCTTCCCACTGTCCTGAACAGCTATTGGTGGATATATATATATATATATATATATATATGTAGACACACACACGTGTGTGTGTGTGTGCTTGTGTTGTATAATTTTTGTCCACTTACTGGAGAAAAGTAGTTATAATGGAAGAGGCGGAAAGTAAAATTATCTGTTTGTTACCTTTCACCTCATCCAGCACCACAAATTTCTTCTTCCAATATTAGCATGAGCAAATGAACAATAGGCAGTTCTTAATTTGATCCTCTAATTTTATAGTGTGTGTTCTGAAATAACTATTTGTGCAATTATGGTAAAATTGGTAGGACAGTAAAAAAGAAATAACATAAAAAATTTACGTAATTCAGTAATATTTTTACGTAACAACGAGAGAGCATAAGTTGTTAAGCATCCAATTAAACTGGGAATAATATGAAAATTTATTTTCATTAACAAGAATAAGAAATAAACTTAGACACATGATGCTATCCTTTAGATATGACCCAAAGTTCTTTTGGTAAATCTTCATGATGCTCATTCATGACAAAGCTTATCTAATTAAAATAAGAGTAATGTTTGAGATATTCAATTTAAATCTCTAATTTTATTTCAATTTTGATGTGTTTGAATATAACAATTTTAAAAATTAAATTAGTTAAAATTTAAAAATATCATATAATAACACATTATAATAGAGATATAAATTAAGAATTTCCAAAATTTTTCTTAAAATAATGGCATAGATTTGCAGGAAGGAAATAGCAGCTGCCACACCACAGGCTGCCTGTTCAATCATGCTTCATTCACTAAATATTCAAACGTGAATTGAGCCAACTGAATTCCCCCACATAAACTACTACAAGTTGTAAACAAACAACCCTAAATTTATATATCACACTAAAATCATTACCATTCTAAGCGGAGCACTGCAAATAAGCTTTTCTATGGATTTCTAATCTCTGTATCTCACATACGTCGACGTCTATGTGTATTATATGTCCAATAATGATTATCCTTTTTGAAACAATGCCACTTGGCAACACGGCAGATGCCGCGTCAGTTGAACCCAGTCAGCCAACAAAAAATCTTAAAAGTGGTGGCTGGTGGGTCAGTTTTTCCACTAAAAATTGATGGGGTTATTGTACTTGGTGCTCCGTCATTAGGAGGGCAGGGCACTAAGATGTTTGCATTATTAAAGCAACGTAAAAGAGTGGTGGTTATTAATTCATGTAACTTTTGGCTATTGTAGTTATAATCCTTTTTTTTTTGTACGGTACTTGATATACCACAAACAGACATATTAATTATTTTGAGATATGTGTGTCCATCATATTAACAAATCTCGATCCTACAGAACTCATATATTTCGGTCATACAGAACAGCTACAAGCCTTCAGGGTATTCTCATGTCTATCATACAGAGCAGCCACAAGCCTTCAGGGCATTCTTATTTACATATCATTCAGAACCGATAAACTCGGTCATACAGTGCAGATGAAGCATTCAGGATATTCTCATGTATATCTTCCAGACCTCCTGTTCTGGACAATATTTATTCAACACTGCATATCTGGTTTCCTTAACAACCGTTAAGCGGGGAATAAGGAAACAGCCTTCAACACGGAAACTACTATCTATGATTATCTCCATCTACGATTCAATGCTCCACAAGGTAACTGCAAATCTCCGATGATCAAATCCCTATATTCGTGGCGGCAAAACCTAATCAAATTAGGAGAACCACGGCTTATATATTAAACCCTAGAGGTACGCTTTATTTTTCTTATGCTCATTCTTTGGCTTTTAATACAGTCTTTCAATTCCCTTTCTTACTTAAGCATCGGAGCGGCTACCGCCGGAGCCAATCCGGTGGTCCTCTGATCATCTCTCTGAGTGTTCTACAGGTCACGGAGTCCTCACGTGTTGCGAGTCAAAAAGTGCAGCATCAGTACTTAAATCTAAATTAAGAAAGAAAACTTTTCTCATTCTCAAATACTGTCTTAAATCACATACAACCTATATATATATATATATATAATATACTACAAACGGACACACCAATCACCTTGAGACACGTGTGCTTACAGAGTTAATAATCTCGATCATACAGAGCCGACAAACTCAGTCATACAGAGCATTCATATCCTTCAGGGCATTCTCATATATATATACTACAGAGCCGACAAACTCGGTTATACAGTGCAGGCGGAGGCTCCAAGGCGTTCTCATGCACATATCTTCCAGACCTTATGCTCTGGGCAATATTCAGTTAGCATTTCATATAGTTCCGACCTTATGGCTTCCTTAACGACTGCCAAGCAGGGAATAAGGAAACAGTTTTCAACACGGAAACTACTATCAATGATTATCTCCATCTACGACTCAATACTCCACAAGGTAACTGCAATCTCCGATGATCAAATCCCTATATTCATGGCGTCGAATCCTAATCAACTTAGGAAGGCCACGACCTATAAATTAAACCCTAAAGGTACGCCTTATTTTTATGCTCATTCTTTGACTTTCAATATAGTCTTTCAATTCCATTTACTTACTTAAGCATCGGAGCGGCTACTGCCGGAGCCAATCCGGTGGTCCTCTGATCATCTTTCTGAGTGTTCTACAGGTCACGGAGCCTACACTTATTGCGAGTCGAAAAGTGCAGCATCAGTTTGGCGCCGTCTGTGGGAACGACTAATCTCCAAGTGCTCTACTCACAAACTCATCTCTTTCCTCACCAGAAAACTATGGGCCCAAATCTCTGACCACGACAGAATACTCAGATTCCGCAAAGCTCTCAGCATCGGCAGCCTGCTCCACGAGCGAGGGGGCCAACGGTTAATCCCATGCGACAAGAGATCGAATCGATCAAATGACACAATGAACTGGTGCAGGAGCAGTTGCTTGCCATCACTAGAACATTGGCAACGCTCACACAGAACCAAGGGATGAATCCTCCTAACCCGCCAGTCAACATTGCTGCGAGAACACAACCCCCTGTTACCACGGAGAATGAAGAGCCTCATGAGCAGGCTCCGAATAACCAGCCCAGGCACCCCCAGGGTGTTGCTCGCATTGGTAGAGATCCACAACCGTCAATAGCTCCGGGCTGGGGAACATCAGCCTTCGTTCTTGACGTCCATTACCGGAGCACTACTCGAGCCCCAACTCCAAGGGCTTCGGAAGCACATCCGGCACCACAGGAGCCTCATCCCCATGCAGTACCAATCCCTCCAATTCGGAACCCTCCTCCATCCGAAGGGCGTACTCAACCCTGCTGCCCTGAAGCCGAGGTTGCCAAGTAGGGTTCGCAAGATGTCAGACTCAGAGACCCGCGGAGGGTAGAGGAAATTGCCGAGTCTATGGACCGAACAATTGCCTTGAGAGGACCTCAGAACCCTCCAGAGCAAGACGAGTTGGCCAGGCTGCTCGGAAGACTAGCCACCCCCATTCACTCATGCCATTATGTTAGAAGAAAGGCCCAGAAAGTTCATGGTGCCAAAGTTCACCCTGTACGACGGGTCTAGAGATCCAGGAGATCATCTCTCGCACTACCAGCATACAATGTCCCTCCACGGGGCCTCTGATGCTTTAATGTGCCGAACTTTCATCACCAGCTTGAAGGGAACTACTCTGAAATGGTTCCATAACCTCCCTCCGAACTCAATTACCAGCTTCTATGAGCTCGGTAGACAATTCTTGGACAGGTTTATGACCAGCAGAAGGCTCAAAAGGGGACCAGAATTCCTGTTAAATGTCAAGCAGACAAAGGAAGAATCCCTTAGAGCCTACATTACGCGCTTTAATGGTGAACTCACGGAGATCACTGACTGCAGCCCAAAATTCCTTGTAGCTGCCTTAACTGCTGGGCTTGCCCACGGTGGCTTTAGAGACTCCATAACAAAGAGCCCTTCAACCGACATGGCGGCATTAATGGATCGGGCCAAGAAGTACATCAACTTGGAAGAAGCCAACCGCACATCCCAGAAGGGCAAAGATCAAACCCAGAAGGATAACCCAAAGAGGGAGGATCACAAGAAGGAGGACCACAGAAGAGACTCCAACAAGAAAAGGGCCAGGAGCCTAGAGAAGATAACAGCACCCAGGGCTGTGTACAATTCCGAACCAAGGGAGTTCACTAACTTCACTCCTTTGAACACTACACCGAACCAGGTACTCCGGCAGATTCGAGATCGGGAAAACCTGAGGTGGCCGGAACCAATCAAAAGAGATCCTAGTCTTCGGGACGAAAGTAAGTATTGTAATTTCCATAAAGATCATGGACACACAACTAACACATGCAGGACCCTACGATATGAGATAGAGCAACTCATAAAGAAGTGACGTCTTCGGGAGTTCGTCAAGCTAGACGGAAGGCAGAACCCCCAAGAAGACAAGCCTTAACAACGGCCAGACCAAAGGCCCGAGCAGAGGCAAGAGCAGAGGGAAGGACGAAACGAGCCTCAGAGGCAGAACAACCATGTCATCTACGTCCTCCATGCTGACTCCCCTATCACAGGAATGTCCAATAGGGCAAGAAAGAGATATGCTCGGGAGGCCAGAGCTGCCCGGAACGTACTACAGATCTCCAACGTGGAAAAGAGGCTCAAGCTAGCACTAGAGATCCAATTCACTGAGCAAGATCTAGCAGGGGTACATTGCCCTCACAGTGATGCCCTTGTCATCACTCTCAAAATTGCCAACTTCGAGATCAAGAGAGTCCTGGTCGATACTGGCAGCTCCGTTAACATACTGTTCTATTAGCCACTTAAACAGATGGGAATGGACCACGACAACGTCAAGCCCACCACTGCCGTGATGACATTTTTTTATGGCAATCTCAGCACCCCATTGGGGAGAATCGACATTCCTACTACTGTAGGAGAGGGTGAATGACAGAAGACCACCATCTCGGAGTACATGGTGTTGAATATGAAATCTCCCTACAACGTCATAATCAGGAGACCTTGGTTGCACCAGATAGGGGCGGTTACCTCGACCTTCCATCAGTGTCTGAAGTACGTCCACAACCAGAACGTTCACTCTGTCAGAGGGTGTCAGCCAACCTCCTGGGAATGCCATGCTATTGCCCTCAAAGAGAAGGCCCCCAAATAGCAATTACAGTACACTCGGGACTATGTAGATCCAGTTCTCACCCACACTCCCGAGGTGGAAGTTTGCCCATCCAACATTGAAGAACCCCTGAGCCCAAGGGGACGAAACAGCCGAGCCAAACCTATTGGCGAGCCTATCAAAGTGTTGGTCAGTTCAAAAGCAGAGGGGCGTTATTTGTGTACTGGCCCAGATCTGACGCACACCGATCAGGAGAACATAGTTAGGTTTCTGAAAGACAACCTCTCTATATTTGCTTGGGAGACCAGAGACATGGAGGGTCTAGACCCTAGCCTCATAACTCACAAGCTGATGGTAGATCCAGATCATCCACTAATCAGACAGAAGAGAAGACCAATTGCTCCTGAACGGCATCGGATTATAAATGAAGAAGTCCAGAGGCTGCTTGAAGCCAAGATGATTCGAGAAGTGTTCTATCCCGAGTGGCTAGCCAACACCGTACTGGTCAAGAAGAAAAACGGTAAGTGGAGAGTCTGCGTTGACTATACAGACCTCAATAAGGCATGCCCCAAAGACAGCTTTCCACTCCAAGGATAGACCAACTGGTTGACGCCACTGCAGGGCATAAGCTCATGAGCTTCATGGATGCCTACTCTGGGTACAACCAGATCTACATGTACCCTCCAGACCAAGAGAAGACAGCTTTCATAACCGAACGAGGGCTCTACTGCTACAGAGTAATGCCTTTCGGTTTAAAGAATGTTGGAACCACTTATCAGCGATTGGTGAACAAGATGTTCAGCCCACTGCTCGGCAGTACCATAGAGGTATACATCGACGACATGCTGGTGAAGAATCTGCAGAAAGGTAGTCACCTCCAGCACTTAGCCCAGACCTTCGATATCCTCAAACAGCACAAGATGAAGCTCAACCCCTCGAAATGTACCTTCGGGGTTACGAAGAGAAAATTCTTGGGATACATTGTCTCTCAGAGGGGTATCGAAGTAGACCCCACTCAGATCTAAGCTCTGATTGGACTGAAGTCACTAAGAACCAGAAAGGAGATTCAAGCACTGAATGGCAGAATCGCGGCATAAAGTAGATTCATCTCAAAATCCACTGATCGCTGCCTACCTTTCTTCAGAGCTCTGAAGGGCAATAAGGCTTTGCAGTGGACGGAAGAATACGAGAAAGCTTTTCAAGAGCTAAAGGAGTATCTAGCCTCCCCAGAACTTCTGTCAAAACCAGTACAGGGTGAAAAGCTACTCTTGTACCTTGCAGTTTCTGAAAACGCGGTCAGCTCCGCATTAGTCAGACAGGACAGAGGAGTACAGAGGCCTATATTCTACGTCAGTAGGGCACTACTTGACACTGAAAAAAAATATCCAGAAGTAGAAAAGCTGGCCTATGCCCTAGTCATATCAGCTCGAAAGCTCCGACCTTATTTCCAAGCCCATCCAATCGAGATCCCAACTGCCTATCCTTTGAAGTCAATACTGAGGAAACCTGAGGTATCAGGAAGATTAGTGAAGTGGTTTGTGGAGCTAGGGGAATTCGACATATCATATGTACCCCGAAACTCCATCAAAGGGTAGGCCTTGGCTGATTTTGTTGTCGAATTCACCCCAGCACTCCAAGACAAGGCACAACTCATCGAAACATCGGGAACCTGGCTACTCTACATCGATGGATCGTCAACCGATCAAGGTTCGGGAGTAGGCCTGGTACTACAGTCCCCTGATGGGCTCATGTCAGAAAAAGCAGTCAGCTTGGGATTCAAAGCTTCCAATAATGAAGCAGAATATGAAGCTCTAATCTTAGGCATGAAGCTTGCGTTGGAATGTGAGGCTCAGAACCTCAAAGTCTTCTCAGACTCCCAACTGGTGGTAAGTCAAGTCCTGGGAGAATTTTCCATTAAAGATGATAGGATGCTCCGGTACTCCGAACTGGTGAACCACTTGTAGCATTCCTTCCAGACATTCATTATCCAGAAAATTGAAAGAAGCCAGAATTGCAGAGCAGATGCTTTGGCTAACATGGCGTCCCGCCTAAAATCTGAAGCAAACTCCACAGTAAAAATCTCCTATCAGCCAAGACCTAGCATAGAGGAAGCCCAGGTTGCTCAAATTGTTGAACAGCCCCAAAACTGGATGACTCCGATCCTCCAGTACCTACAATCTGGGCTCCTCCTAGAAGACAAAAACAAAGTCAGGAGAATCCAAATCAGAGCGGCTAGGTACCTGATCCTGAACAACAAGCTTTACAGAAGGTCGTATTCTCAACCTCTGTTAAAATGCTTAACTCCAGAAGAATCACAATATGTTTTGGCTGAAATACACGAGGAAATATGCGGGAATCACAATGGGGGCAGAACTATAGCTCACCGTGCTCTGTCCCAGGGCTATTACTGGCCTAGCATGCTAAAGTAGGCTAAGGAGTATGTTCAGAAGCGCGACAAATGCCAAAGATTTGCCCCATATCAACATCAGCCTCATCACGAGCTCATCCCGATTCCAAGTCGTTGGCCCTTTGCTCAATGGGGAATGGACATCGTGGGTCCATTACCAAGGGCTCCTCCAAACAGGAAGTATCTCTTGGTAGCCATTGACTACTTCTCTAAATGGGCCGAAGCTGAACTTCTAACACATATCATAGAAAAAGAAGTCGAGAGCTTCACTTGGAAGAACATTGTGTGCAGGTTCGGCATACCACGTGTGATTATCTCCGATAACGAGACATAGTTCACTAGTAAAGGCTTCAAGAAATTTTGTGAAAATCTCAATATTAGGCAACACTTTGCCTCTCCAGGTCATCCACAAGCAAATGGGCAAGTAGAGGTCACCAATCGAACGATCTGTGATGGGTTAAAGAAAAGGTTGGAACAGGCCAAAGGAAAGTGGGCAAAAAAACTCCCTGGAGTTCTTTGGGCCTACAGAACAACTAGAAGAACTCCCACCTCTGAAACTCCCTTCTCACTGGCTTATGGTACAGAAACAGTAATTCCGGTTGAGATTGGTATGCCAACCCTAAGGACTGAAGCCTTTGAGCAAGAATCCAATGATCAGCAGCTTATGGAAAACTTGGATTTGCTTGAAGAAAGAAGGGATCAAGCCAGCATCAGGATGGGAGCCTATCAGTAGAGAATGGTTGACAAATCCAAGGTAGGACTCGAGACGGTCAGCTTTCAAGTCGGAGACTTAGTCTTAAAAAGAGTCTTTTAAAACACCAAGGATCCCACTATGGGAAAACTGTCACCAAACTGGGAAGGCCCCTACAAAGTAACGAAGGTTGTAAGGCCTACCACCCACTGGCTAGAAGACATGGCTGGGAAGCCTATTCCTAGGCCATGGAACGTGGAACATTTACGGAAGTATTATCAATAGAGATGTTTCTTTCTTTTACTTCCATGGTATGTTCATCGATAAATGCACAGGCCTCTAGAGCTTGGTCCATAATGTACAAGTCTTAGTACTTGGTCCATCTATAATGCACAGGCCTCCAAAGCCTGGTCCATAATGTACAAGTCTTAGTACTTGGTCCATCTATAATGCACAGGCCTCCAGAGCCTGGTCCATAATGTACAAGTCTTCGTACTTGGTCTATCTATAAATGCACAGGCCTCTAGAGCCTGGTCCATAATGTACAAGTCTTAGTACTTGGTCTATCTATAAATGCACAGGCCTCGAGAGCCTGGTCCATAATGTACAAGTCTTAGTACTTGGTCCATCTATAAATGCACAGGCCTCTAGAGCCTGGTCCATAGTGTACAAGTCTTGGTACTTGGTCCATCTATAATGCACAAGTCTTCGTATTTGGTCCATATATAAATGCACAGGCCTCTAGAGCCTGGTCCATAATGCACAAGTCTTCATACTTGGTCCATCTATAAATGCACAGGCCTCTAGAGCCTGGTCCATAATGTACAAGTCTTAGTACTTGGTCCATCTATAAATGCACATGCCTTCAGAGCCTGGTCCATAATGTACAAGTCTTAGTACTTGGTCCATTTATAAATGCACAGGCCTCTAGAGCTTAGTCCATAATGTACAAGTCTTCGTACTTGGTCCATCTATAATGCACAAGTCTCAGGACTTGGTCCATTTCTAATGCATAGGTCTTTTCAGCCTGGTCCACCTTTATCACATAGATTCTATGGTCCAGTCCATCCAAAGACAGAAGTTTCGAACATCTACAAACTAAAGTTCCCTAGATCGGAACACCTCAGATCTGACACTTAGATTATTTGGCTTATCTATCAACAAACAACAAGTACTATAGTGCTGAGCAGGTGCGAAGTACCTTGATTCAGAACTTCTACAAAGTTTCTCTAATCTATTCTTAGAACAGTCATGTATCAGAAGTGCACAAGAAGGTGTTTTAAACTCTAGAAGAGCTCATTCAAATACAAAGAACATCAGATCTAAGAAGAAGAAACTCAATTTTATTGATGATTCAGAAGATTTACATCAGTACAAGAAGACTAGAAACAGAACAAGTACACAAAAAACTACAACAAAGGCAAACATTATACGACATCATGGCTTTCTTCTTCGAATGAGAAAGGGATCCAGGATCCAAACTTCCATTACCGCCGCCGCCGGCTCCATTTGAAAGGAAGGAATCCTGAACCCCAATCTGCATCAAGAAGCACCCAGGCCATTTCATCATCACTGTCATTGATCTCAAGACCAACGGATAATGAGGGCTTTGGGTCTCAGGGAACCTCCATTCATTTCCCTCAGAGCAGTTGTCACACCCCGGCCGATTTGAGCAAGGGTTTCTGCCAAGACACAGAGGGAAGGAGGCATCCCACCTTCGTCTTCATCACCAATGCTCCAAGCCTCGGTTGAATCAAGGAGGGTCCACCTCCCATCGGAGAAATCTCGACCGGATGCTAAAATGGACAAGAAGATCTTAGCCTCCTCTAATCCTTCCTTGGAGACTGAATCGAAGGGAAGGTTAACTCTCGGCCATAGTTTAATCATTCCCAACTCGGACTGAAAATCGTCAATCATCTCCGAGCAAACGGTAAGCCTCTAAAAGGCATTCAAATTATCTCCGATAGGGGAACAATATGGGAATACAAGTAAAAGAGATAGGGGGCAACCTTATGCTCCTCCTTCATATATATAGACCCTCGAAGCCCAAGGGTCGCCCAGACGAACCGTCGCAACAGTTAAATAAAGGGTTGTTCTCGAAAACCCAAAAGACAGTTGTATAAATGGATGACGTATAGAATCATCCTTTCGGATACTTAGGCGACAAGATACAAGGCTTCCCTAAGCATACCGAACTGATCAAAGCAAACAAAGTCCGATCCACCTTTATACAAAGGCCTTCGGTCTAACATACAACCCTCATTGTCTTTGCTATTCCGTTGATCCTTGACAGACCATGAGAAGCTTTCAGTTCGGAAGTATCTCAGTCCAGGTCTGAATGATTTAGGAGGCAGAAGTCTCCATCATCAGAGCAACAGACACAAGACACCGTTCTTACTACAGAACTTAGGTTCAGAACAAGTTGCCTCAGAATTCTTCAGAAATTTACTCTCAATATATATGTGGCATAAGATCATCGTCAGATCCTTATATGTCAGATAGAAGTTGCTTTCCTACCTCATCCAAAGAGGAAGAAGCAATCAGAACTATGCTACAATCACTATCTTATCGCAACTACAGTTCGGAAGATAACTGCCAATTCTTGGAAGCTGATCTGGAGGGATCCAGAACATCCTTACTTGCATCAACTTCTCACATCAACAACAAATTCAAAGGAATGCAACATGGGTCAACCAAGCCCAAGAGAAGACATTTGATAAAGGAAAACTGTTTCATTAAAAGAAGTCTGTTACACTGAAGTTCAAAAAGGAAACAAAAAACAAAAAACCTAAGCTAAGCATATTTCAAGCCTGGTCGGCAGGCTCAACGGCTGGGAGGGGATCGACAGGAGCAGAATCAATCGTCTCATTTGGGACGACAACTTCAGTAAGAGCGGCAGGAAGAACCTCGACCACCTCGCTCGGAACTGCAACCTCAGGAGGGGTAACCCCTGGAGGCACAATCGAGGATATGTCGAAGTCGGGAAATTTGGCAAGGAACCTATCCCGGAAGTTGTTGAAGCCAAACAAAATCAGGGTGGTGGCCATTCCTTCCAATTCCATCCTCATCTCCATCTCATTGTCCACCTTGGCCTGCTCCACCGCATCGTCAAGCTTCTGGTTGAATTCATACCGCAAGCTGTCCAACTCCCTCTTCAGCCTCTTCTCCTGCTGAATAGCAAGGCCCTTCTCTGATTCCAGCACGATCAGAGAATTCTGAAACTCCTTCAGCTTCTCTACAGAATCGTGGGCCTCTGACTGGGCAGTGCCAAGCTGAAGCCTAAGTTCGTCCAGCTCGGTCTTGAGATGATCAACCTCTTCTGAAGGAGGAGAGACCTTCGTCAAGGCAGAAAGGGTGTGCAGAGCTTACAGCGTACGAAGCACACAGTTCAGTACCAACCAAAGCATTTGGAAAAAAGGGAAAGAAGATAAAGACCCGAAGAACTTACCTTGACTTGAAGAGAAGCCAGGTCAGCAAGAAGCTTCTCCGGCTTCTGAGGCCTAAATTTGCTTGAGCCCTTGGCCCAAAAGTCTTCCAGAATCTTCTTGGCCCCTATAGCATCAAGGGCCACCGAAGATGATGCCCGCTTGCTCGGACGGGGCAGAGGGGACCATGGAAATAGGGGCAGGCGCCTCTCTCTCCACCTCAATGGGGTCAGGAGAGATCGAGAGTATTCTTCTCCTCTTCGCCTGGATGGGAGGGTCCACTGGGGAAGAAGCTTCCCCCATTGCCACAGATGAAGATGGCTCGGTCTCCCACCATGCCATCATGTTTTTTGCAAGCTCCTCAACGCTTCCTATGGCAGCCATCAATTTATCAGGATTGACAATGGAGGAATGGTTTCGAATGCTGGGCTTTAAGAGCTTCTTGTATTGCTTCTGAATCGCAGGGGAGAATTTCGGTCTTCTCCACACGCTCCTAACTGCACAAGAAACACAGAAATTGATCAGTTCAGTAATTGGTATACAAAAAGAAGTCAACACAGCCACGAGAAAATTAGGCCTCACCCTTTCGCCTAGTGGTTCGAGGGAATGCTGAAGGTTGGCCTTCGAAGTCCTTGAACTCCCATCCTCCTTTTATGAAGAAATACCACTTCTTCCAGGTCTTGTTGGAAGAGGGCACGGAAGTAAGGGGTCTGAACCCATTATCAAAAGACATGTAATAAAGGCCTTCCGCCTTCTGAAGTTTTAGATCTATATTACTACGGATCAGGTCAAGGGACACCTTGACATTATTCATATGCCCCAACACAATGAAGCTTAATAGATGTCTCCAACTGTTAAGGTTCAGGTCTGCGGGGCAAAGGTCGAACCAACAGAAGAATTGTTTTATAATATCAGGAAGGGGGAGTGTCAATCCCATTTCAAACCAGGCCAGATAGGCGCAGATTTCCCCCTCTCTAACATCGCTTGGGCGATCTCGAGAGTCAGGGACCCTAAAAGTAACGTTGGAGGGAAGTTTGAATTTCTCCCATAACTCCTTCAACATTTTTTCGATGATTGCACTCTCACCCTCCTCTCTGTAACCGGATCGACTAGAGGTCTCACCAGCCCTATTCAGGGGCTCATCAAATGCATCGACAATCCTAACCCCCGGACTAGAGGGGGGCTCTGTTATTCTATTCTCATCATCATCTATAGAAGGAAGATTCACTAACTGAAGTTGAGGAACGGTCCCAGAAGGACTGCCCGAACCAGAGGGTGACCCAAGACCAGACATGGTGAACAAAAGAAAGAAACGAAGCAAATGAGAAGGAATGTATAAGGGGACAAAAATCAAACCTGAGATCAAGAAAGGACTATGAACACCGGATATCCTTCAAACTTCAAAATATGTCAAATGGCGGTGGCAGCCTCTGGTACTATAGATGCAAGTGCAGAAAAAAGGTATACAAGACCTTTCCCTCTCTTTATATACTCATTCAAAATATGAGCCTTCCAAGATGAGCCGACACAACGGTTGAAGATAATGATGGCTTCTCAAGTATCAGCTACGCAATAAATGACTCATTAAACCGACGTCTCGAAAAATGGAGAAACGAAACATATGACTCTTCACAAAGCCTATAACCCTAGTTAAGCTTTAGCTCTAACTAGGGCTTGGGGGGGGGGAGTAGCTGATATACCACAAACAGACACATCAATCACCTTGAGACACGTGTGCTTACAGAGTTAATAATCTCGATCATACAAAGCCGACAAACTCGGTCATACAGAGCATTCATAGCCTTCAGGGAATTCTCATATATATATATATCCTACAGAGCCGACAAACTCGGTCATACAGTGCAGGCAGAGCCTCCAAGGCGTTCTCATGCACATAACTTCCAGACCTTATGCTCTGGGCAATATTCAGTCAGCATTTCATATGGTTCCGACCTTATGGCTTCCTTAACGACTGCCAAGCAAGGAATAAGGAAACAGTCTTCAACACGGAAACTACTATCAATGATTATCTCCATCTACGACTCAATACTCCACAAGGTAACTGCAATCTCCGATAATCAAATCTCTATATTCATGGCGTCGAATCCTAATCAACTTAGGAAGGCTACAACCTATAAATTAAACCCTAAAGGTACGCTTTATTTTTATGCTTATTCTTTGACTTTCAATATAGTCTTTCAATTCCATTTACTTACTTAAGCATCGGAGCGGCTACCGCCGGAGCCAATCCGGTGGTCCTCTGATCATCTTTCTGAGTGTTCTATAGGTCACGGAGCCCACACTTATTGCGAGTCAAAAAGTGCCGCATCAATATATATATATATATATTAACTTGTCACGTAGATACGATTATACAATTATAATTATATATATATAAATAAGAAGAGAGTACTTCTATCTATTTTAAAACCATTTATTGAGAAAGAAATGATGCTTTGTTTTTTTGGTGTTATAGAGAGAGCAAGTATAAAACAATTACATTTGTCCAGTAGGACGTGGGAAGTGAAGCAATATGGTGGGAGAAGTGGCTATATCTGAATGCATTTTTCTTGGGTTTGTGCCAATAAAAGTTTCACTATACATCCATTTTAAGATATCTTTCATTGTAAGTTTTACAATTTGTTCAAAAATTAAAATATTTATTCATAAAACTATTTGTTAGGTCCATTAACTTTTTCTTAAGGCTTGTATTTCAAAAAATGGTTTATTTATTTATTTATTAGGTTTTGAAAAAAGATATCGTTACCCTTTTTATTACCATTTTGTAATACTTGTTTGATAGATGCCTGTGATTGATACTTTATTTTCACAAGATTATTAAGAAAATAATTTTTTAAAATGATATCTTGCCATATGTATAAAATGCAAAACAATATATAGCATTGTTTCAAAATAATTTTTTTCCTTTGTTTTTGATAGTTTTTATTGCCTTTGACTTGCTTTCTCCAAAAGACCATTAAACTTGCTTAAAAAGTAAAATCTAAGGTTGGAGCTGCTAACAATTAATCAAAAGTAACCTTTGGTTGTTACTTTATCACCAAAGATTGTTAAGGGGTTTGGCATTTTGACTCTCATATTTTTTAGTTATTTATATGTATAAGGTGTTTATTAAATAAAAGCAAATAATAAAGTAATACTTTATAATTACGGTTGAACATTTTTGATCAAATATTCAATTAAAAAATTAATTCTCTCTATAACTTAAAGCAATCCAAAGAATTAAAAAGTATTTTAACATCTTGGCAATAAATCCACACCTTCCAATACTTACTCATTAGGGTGGTTTAAGCTAAAATAATAAGATGATATGCCTATACCATTGTATATACAATGAGTTTAATGACCCAAAATTCATACCTATTCTTAAAACAGATAGTAATTCAAATCATTAATCAAGTTAGACAATATCTGTGTGTGAGTTGGCATGGGGCCGTGCACGTATGAGTTGGGTCATAGAAAAATTGAGATTTGTGTGTGGCATCTTGGCAGCCATATTTGAAGTGGAATTGCTAATGCAGCCCCAAAGTCAATCCCACTTCACAATTTTGTATGAATTCAGAGTTTCATATCATTTTAACTCATCAAAGGTCCTCATGAAGTTTTATATATATATATATATATATTATGTTACAACTGACGACTTTCATTGATTTAAGCAAAGGTCTTTTGGGACATACAAAAGCCCAATAAAGGGCAATCAAAAGTGGATGGTGGGTCTTGAAGGTTTCTGTTGACCGAGATGAAAGAAATAAATGAAGTATATATGTATATAAATCTTAAGTGTATCATATTAGAAGGGGAGACTTCTTTATATACAGGAGCTGAGATGATATACGAGGTAAGAAACTATATATGAGGAAGGAAACAAAAAAGGAAATGGAATATGTTAGAATACTACTAGAACCCTTAACCTTATTTATAAACCATAGTACACATGTATAATGCATATATCTAACATCCCCCCCTCAAACTTAAGATGAGAAAACCAAAACCAGCTTGAATTTGGAAACTAAATCTTGAAGACGTCTAAGAGGGTGAGCTTTAGTGAAGATATCTGCAGCCTGGTTAGCTGAGGAAACTAGAAGGAGATGAACAGTACCATGACAAAAGTGTTAGCGAATGAAATGACAGTCGATCTCAATATTTTTGGTACATTCATGAAAGACGTCATTGTGGGCACTTTGGATAGCACTTTGATTGTCACAGTGAAGAGGGGTAGTAGAGGAATGGGTCAAACCCATGTCTTCAAGAAGCCAACGAAGCCAGATGAGCTCTTGAGTGGCATCGATGAGGGCACGATATTCTGATTCAGTGCTAGAACGAGCAGTGATAGTCTGTTTCTTGCTTCGCCAAGAAATTAAAGAATCACCAAGGAAGAAGCAAAAACCTGTAGTGGAACGACAATCAGTAGGATCGCCTACCCAATCAGCATCAGAATAGGCACGCAAGTCGAGAGAAGAATGAGCTGAAAAATGAAGACCATGGAAGAAAGTGCCCTTGACGTAGCGAAGAATACGAAGAACAGTAGTATAATGAGTAGAGAGAGGAGCATATAGGAGCTGGCTCACAAGATGAACAACATGAGCAATGTCAAGCCGAGTAACCGTAAGGTAGACAAGACTCCCAACCAACTGGCAATACAAGGTTTTATCGGGTAGTAGGGTGCCATTTTAGGAGTGAGTCGAATATTGAGCTCAAGGTGTATAGGAGTAGTCTTACTATTAGTGAGCCCTGCGCGAGCAAGAATATTAGAGACATACTTAGCTTGAGAGAGATAATAACTGTAATACCCTAACCCGGGTTAGCACATATACCGAGGTAGACCGGGTCGGACAGTGTACTATCAGTTGTAAATCGACCTGTTTAAAGCTCTATATCGTTATACCAAATGCCCTAAACGATTTTAGAATGTGAATAGTGTCAGCTATACAGTTAGTGCAGGGCCATTCTGGAGCAACCCAGAACTATGCCTCGTAACGTGTGCATGCACGCATTTCTATGCATGCATACATACATACATATGCATAGCTCATGAAATATTAGTGTATGTATACGTGCCCAGATATTAGTATATATATATATAAATATATATATATATATAGGTATGAGATATGTATTTATACATGTATATATATAATATAGTATAGTATATATATATGTGTATTAATATATCAATACAAGAAAAGAAAAGAAATAAAGGAAAGAAAGAAATGAGTAAGGCATGCAGCAAGTGCATGCATATAAATATATGTGTGTGTCGGTTGTATAGTAGTGTTTGTGTTGGTATGTGTGATATAATATATATATATACATACATATATATATATATACAAATATCTCTTTTACCATAAATGCAAGGCTGCATTTGGGTAAAAGAGATCAGAACTTAAAGTCAAAAATTGAGGGCTTGAGGGGTGTAGGGTTGAGAAAGAAGTGACAGGGGCGATGGAGAGACTAGTTTGAGAAGCTAAGTGAGAGATTGTGAAGTTGGGAGATTCAGAACTGAAACAGAAAGGAGGAAGAAGAACCTACAACAAGAAAAACTCAAAAAATATAAGTGGGTTTGTTCTGTTTTTAATTTTTAAAGCATGAAATATTGAGTTTAATGGTAGGATCTTGATCAGCATGCAACTATGATCATTTAGCAAAAAAAATGAGATTAAATGGTGGAAAAATCAACCTGAAAAGTTGAGTTACAGGTTTTAGGGTGTTCGGACTTTCACTTATATTTCATGCATGAAATTTAACCTAAACTATCTAGAAATGATCCTAATAAGTGCAGGAAATAAATGGAAAAAGATAGAGGTCAAAACAGTGATGAAATCATAGAGAAATAGAACTCACCAGAAAATTGCAACTTCTGGCCCGAGCTACTGTTTCTCCATTTTCGTGATGGTGCGCGGGTTAAATTAGAAAAATGGGCTAGGGTTGGGATCCTTATGAAAAAAGGAAGAAAACCCCATTGAAAATGGGGGGGGGGAAAACTATCGGGAAACAGTAACCGTCATCGGAGAAGACGACAGCACCTACCGGAACCCTACCGGCGTATTGTTGGAAAAGGAGAAGACTGTTTAGGGTTTGGGTTCAGGTCATGGGTCCGATCCGGGTGGGGACCCGACCGAAACAAAAATGAGTGAACCAAAATGACGCAGTATTACTTAAGTTTAAAAGGTTTTAAAATTGAAATTGGAGTGTTTGGCTACGGGTTTAAGAAATCAAATTAGAAATTGATTTGGGGATGGGGATAACCTATTCCAGTTTTGAAGCTTAGCCACTATTTGGCTATCCTTAGTTAGGATAGGATTTTCTGAAATTTCATTTGGACCCAGAAGTTATGGAACTTGTACTTGGACCCTAAACTTTTAGTTATTATGATTTGACCCCCCCAGAATAAAATACTAATTAAATATTAATTTATTTAATTAATTAAAAATTATGAGAAATTATGAAAATGCCACTAAGTCAAAAAGTAGTCAAACGAACTCCGATTAAAATAAAAGAATAGTGAATTTTTATTATTTCGAGCATTCCGGACTCAACCGTGGAGTCCAATTTGTGAAAAGAGGTCTCGAGAAGTAAGAACCCGTAAAAGTGCAAAATGACCATTTTGCCCTTTTGAGCACAGAAGTCGAAATTGAATTCCGCGAAAGCCTAAACCGACTTTCTTCAGCGTTCCAGACTCAATGGTAGAGTTTATTTTCATAAAAGAGGAACTTAAGATATAAAGGCATAAAATTTGATGAATAGCATAATTCAGGTAGCGATAGACTGAAACGTGTTTCATGAATTTTAGGAACACGGAAGGGCAAAGAAAGGCAGTTTAAAATCCTTCTAGTTCCTAGACACTAAGAGGTAAGTAAAATTCGATCTCTGCATGTGTTACATTCCAATCCATGTCATAGTTTCTTGTATATATATTGTCTGTTGTACTCCATACATACATACCAGTATTTATTGAGCCACATTGATATTGCCCTATCATGTGGGAGACAATCATTGATTTCTATATATATCTTAATCATGATAGTACACTTGTGCATAGATTTCTTTATGTACACTTGTACCTAGGGCTGTAAGGGCCAGACAGTTTTATTCGAAGCAGTCTAGTAACCGTAGCCTCGAGAACTATTGTTACATCAGATTGCCTAGAATCAGTTATGATTCCACTATACCCTTCGTGGAGGATAGCATGATTCTAATATATTATTAGTGCCAGATTTGTGCTCAGTAACATCTCCATCTGATGCTATTTATGAACTTCGGGTCCAAGTTCCAAGTGGAACATTTACTACGTTGCTATGCGAGGCATGGGACGTACAATTACAGTGTACACAAAGCAGTATTCATACAGCCCGAGCAGATCTAAATACTAGCTCAGGGGGATTTTCGGGCCCCCACCAGAGCATCCCAGTTCAGTTGATATCACTATCCTCTATTGTTGATATTCCTAGTTTGATCATGTTATATTATTATTAAATGATCATGAAATTTTACAACTTGCAGTATAGTGCTTATATTTGATATAGCTCATGACTATAACAGTATGATATCGTTGGCATAACATATTCTTTTGCTTATCATTGACTTCCATCATTTGATATTGAGTTATATATATTCATTGACTGGCTAACATTCTTTATACCCTTGTACACATGGTAGAGTAAAGGACTACTTACTGAGCTTTCATAGCTCATCAGATACTACACAATGTTTTTCAGGCATAGATCTCGAGAACAAACCATAGAGCCTAATAGCTAGGAGGTGGACATTTACTTTTGAAGTGCAGTGTAATACTTAGTACAGACGGTCTTATAGCTCTCCCATGTTATCCATGTCTTGGGAATGAACAGTTGTATTAAGAATTCCGCATTTTGTAAACATTATATATATATATATACACATATCACATGCAGCTTTTATTTATTTTCTTCCGCATTTTAGTTGTTGCATATTAGTAGCACTTACTGTTTAGCAAGTTGAGACCCTTAGTTTGACAAGCAGCGTCAGATCGGGTGTCGCGATACGAGATCCGCAGAGGGTGGGTCTCGGGTCGTGACAATAACCATTAGAGTCAAAAGCGATCTCAAGACAGACGAAATAATTAAGAGAGCCAAAATCCTTCATCTAAAAATGCTGACTGAGAAACCTTTTGAGATCAGTAATGCCAGTGAGCTCATTTTCAGTGATGATCATGTCATCCACATAAAGAAGCAAGAAAATAAAGCCATGGTTAGGAAGTGAATCCAAAGCCACTAATAACTGAGCTAAACTTGGCAAACCATGCACGAGGAGCCTACTTAAGGCCATAAAAAGATCAATGAAGTTTACAAACCTTGTGAGGAAGATGGACATAACCAGGAAGGGGTTGCATAAATTAATTAAAGGTCTCCATTCAGAAATGCATTTTTAACATCCATTTTAAACAACTTCCATTTGCGAACAGCAGCGACTGCAAGCAAGCTACGAATACATGTGAGTCATGCAACAGGTGCAAAGGTTTCCTCATAGTCATTTCCATATTCCTGTGTAAATCCCTTAGGCCACGAGACGAGCTTTGTACCATTTAATGGAACCGTCAAAGCGGGTTTTGATTTTGTAAACCCATTTGCTACCCATTGCAGTTTTCCTTAGAGGAAGATTAACAAGTCCCAAGTATGCATTTTCTCAAGGGCTTGTAATTCTTCAATCATAGCTTGCTGCCAAAGAAGGTTAGAGCTTGCCTCATAGTAAGAATGAGGCTCATGATAAGAGAGAATAGTGGAGAAGCAATAATACTCATGAAGATAAATAGGTGTTTCTCTAACCCGTGAGGAATGACAAAAAGGCAGATCAAGAGCAAGAGCATCAGAAGATGCAATCGATGGTGATGGATCAATAGTAGTGGTAGGATCAACAAACGAAGTAGAAGACTCAGAAGGGACCACAAAGGAAGGGTTGAAAGACTCATCGGGAAACCACTCAATAGAGGAATCGGTAAAAAATAAAGGAGTGAGTGAAGAAGATGAATGAAATGAAGAGAGAGAGAGAGAGAGAGGAGAACATTTTGTGTTCCCAGAACAACAGAGAAAAGCCTGAGGTTCCAATTTGGTGCACTCATGGGGTTGGAGTAAGACAAAGCAGGTGCAACCAAACACCCGAAGAAGGCTATAATCAGGAGACATGCCATAAAACATTTATATGGTGACTGGTTGTGGGTAACTGGAGAAGGATGTGATTTATGGTATAAAAGGCGGTGAGGGCAGCCTCACCCCAAAATCGTTCAGGACAAGAAGAGGAAATGAGAAGTGCTGGAACAGTGTCCAAAATATGCTATGTTTGCATTCAGCACTACCATTTTGTTTAGATGTACCAGGACAAGAACGATGAGGAAGGGTACCATGTTGATGAAGGTTGTTTAAAAGACTACTGTCTTTATATTCATTGCATTGTCAACTTAAAAGATTTTGATAGGGTGAGAAAATTGAGTTTGAATCATACGAGCAAAATCAAAATAGATTTGGGGTAACTCTGAGCATTTTCTCATGAGATATAACCAGGTAAATCGAGAGCAATCTTCAATGAAAATGACAAAATACGTGGACCCTCCCGTTGTGGGATGAGGAGTAGGTCCCCAAATGTTGGAGTGAACTAAATCAAACGAAGCAACTGAAACCGAAATACTTTTATTGAAAGACAAAGCAGGTTGTTTTGAAAGTTGACAAGACATACAATCAATATAATCAAGTGTAATTGAGCCTAAAAACCCACTAGATGCTAAAGTTTGCAAACGCTCAAAAGAGATATGACATAAATGAAAGTGCCAAAGCTTGGTAGGAGAAATAGTTGAGGCAGAAGCAATGGATAAGAAAGGAAAGGTGAGTTGAGTAGGGATGTGGAGGTGGATGAGCTTGAAAAAACACCTAATCTTACGGCCTATCCCAATGGTCTTCCCTATCTGTGGATCCTGCACACAATAACCAGAAGGGGAAAAAGTAATAGTAAGTCTAAGATCACATAATTAACCCAAAGAGATGAGATTTAATACAAGTTTTGGGATGAGATAGGAATGAGGGAGAAAGACATGGGGGGTGGAGAACCTCTCCAATGTGACTAATAGAGATATGCGAGCCAGTCGATAGTGCGAATGGGTAGAATATGGGAACCAGAGGAGTGGAGAGAGAAGATACTAGAGTCTGAAGTCATATGAGTACAACAAGCAGAATCAAAGTACCAAGAGGACTTACCAGATGTGGTAGACATAGTGGTGCAGGGTAGAGAACCAAGAACCTATTTAAGGATTGTTTCAAGGTTAGTAACAAAGAATGAGGTAGAAGCAAATGTGAGGGAGTTGTTAGTAATAGCAAGTAGCAAGCAGCAATAGACCCAAACTAGTTACCAGATTTTTCTTTTTACCAAGTGGTTGCGTGCTTGTTGGTTAGGATTTTTAAAACAGTCATCTTGATAATGCATGTCCAGGTCCTAACTTGTGACAGAACTTACATAGAAGTACAGTCCAATAAGAAATAGTCTTGAGGAGTGACAGTACTTACAGATCTTCTAGGTAGATTGACTGCTTTTGTGTTGGGGAAGGCCAAAAAGGTGGCAAGAACTATGTTTGTAGAGGAGCTCTTGAGAAAGCCAAGATGATTTTTTTAGAAAGAAGTTCAGAAATGGCTTGCTCAAGCGTAGGAAGAGGATGCTGATGAAGTAAAGATGCCCTAAAAGGTTCAAAGTGATCATTGAGAGTCATCAAAAAATGGATCACTCGTTGGTGATCACGATAAATAGTAAATTACTCAGCATTATGATGACAATACCATAGAGGTTCAGAAGGTGTCAATTGATCCCAAAGCTTGTACATTTCAGAAAGAAAATCATCAATGAACTTCTAGATTCTTGGTGTGTATGATGAAGTGTAGTGATAAGCTTATATTGGTGAGCAAGGTTAGTTGTGGTTTAGTAGGTTGCTAAAAAATCTCGAGCTGATTTGGCTGTGGTGAAATATCCAAATTGAAGATTGATGGAGGCGATAGTGGTATTACAAAACCACGTGATTATCTGGTGATTCTTGCTTTCCCAATCTTCAAGCTTTTCCCAAAATTTTTTCTCAAATTCTTCCTTGCCTTGGTATGGCCAGTGAGATATCGCCATAACTTGTGCCCTCACAGAAAACTAGATATTACTTTAGACCAAGGAATCTAGTTTGAACCGTCGAGAGTGATGTTGATTGGATAGGAAGCATCAATACATTTCATAGTGTAAAACCTATGAGAAAATGATGGTAAAGGATGATAAAAATGTATTGTAAAGCTTAAATTGAATAAAAACAAGCACTGAAATAGATTCAGAAGGGCAAAATAATCTAGGAACCGGTCTGAACCAGTCAAAAAATGCCCAAAAAATGACTGAACCACTCTTTAGAAAGGTACTGCGGTGAACCAGTTTGGTGTTGAACCGGTAGGAAGATTAGGGCTGAGGTGGCTTCTGGCAACTAACGTGGACTGGACGTGGCAACGCGTGTCACTAATGTGTACTACTGACATGGACTTGATGACGTGTCAAGAGTGGGTCTGGTGTGCTAACGTGGATGTATGACGTGGCAGTGTCTAATGACTTGGTGTTAGGCCTAACATAATGCGATTGGCACTTGGTGGGTGGGGCACTAGGCAAGTGGTGGTGCATGGAGCCCGTCACAGATCTGGGTAGAATATTTGGGTGGTAAGTGACGATACGCGCAGGGGTTTTTGGGATTTCGGTTGGTGGCGTCTAGAAGCTAGGTTGGTGGAGAATGGTTTTATAGGTGTTGGAATGTCAAAAGTGTGGACATAAGCTTAAGATAGTGGATGAGTAATCTCGGAGGAGAAAGGTGGTGATGTGCGAGCTGCGGTGGATGGTGGAGGCCACTAATCAAGATGGCTCTGATACCATGTTAACAGAGACAAGAGAAATGAATGAAGTATATATGTATATATATCTTAAGTGCATAGTATTACAAAGGGATACTCCTTTATATACAGGAGCTGAGATTATATACAAGGTAAGAAACTTATACGAGGAAGGAAATGAAAAAGGAAATGGAATATGCTAGAATAATACTAGAACCCCTAACCCTACTTATAGACCATAGTACATATGTATAATACATATCTAACAGTTCCCTTAACGACCAATATTTCATGCCCAAACGGATGTATTTATATATTCATCTTTCTCTCTCTTCCCCAAATCTGAACTCATTGAGTTTTCGAAGTTATAAACTTATAGTCAAAGCTTAGAATCTTATTTATGTAAAAATTAGTCTTCACCATCAAATTCTAGCAACACTTTTAAATTCTTCTGCCCCGATTAATCACATGAATTTCCTTCACTATTAGAGTAATTAGTAGGTTCATTGGTAGTGGTTAAAAACTAGGCAAGCTTGATCAACGATTGAGATTTTTGTATAGGGTTTCTATAAGACACCAAGAGGTAATCAAGTTTACCAGATAGGTCTAATAATAACCAATTCAACAATTAAATGAAAGAATGAGGGAATAATGTTATCGAGAATTAAAAAGATGAATTGGACTTAGTGTTGTGTGCCTATCTTACCCTCATTATATAGCAGATTGGTTGTTATTCTTTAGAGAATCTCTTGTAAGCAAATTATGAAATTCTCATATTAATTGGATAAACACAAAGTGATAGTTTCCTTGTGGAAATCTATGATAGAAACTCTAGTTCTAAATAGCAGTTATGTTGACAAGTTTGTTTGGTCAGGACAGAACTTGCTCATATACTAAGCTCAATTGTCTTATAGTGACCAAATCTGGAAAGGAAAGAATTCTTTAGGAAACTACCGAACTAGGACTTGGGATTTGTCATCCAAGGCTGCAAGCTCATGACTTAACAATTTCAATCCTATGGTCGAGTCGAGTTGGTTTATGCCTTAGCTTCGACGTGTCCTAAACTTATTGGTGGTGATATTTTAGTACTATTAATAATCAAATGTATTGAATGAGTGATTAAAATTTTATTTTTCTTTTATAATTTGTTTATTATGCCAAAAGATTATTTTTAGTCAAGACACAATTACTCAAAAATCTAATTCATTGACTAAGGATTAGAAATAGGTTTTTTTCAACCAACACAAAGAAAAGAAATTTTATTACCATAGAAAATTTAAGTACATCAATAAGATCTCCTATTTGATTCGAATTAAGCCTTCCAACTAAGGGGGATCCTTAATCCAAGCCAAGAAATTCTCTAACTGACATGCCCTTCTAACTGATTCATGAGTGACCTTGTTCCATTTCTTCCCAATAGGATTAAACATGACAAACCTAACAACTCTTTTCAACTTCAAAATATCTTGTATCACCACTTCTAAATCAAGATAGGGAGAGATCTGCTATTGTAACATATGCACCATGTTTAAACTATTAGACTACACTTCAACCATACAAAATTGGAATCCTCTAAGAACTATAAGAGCTCCATCAATAATGAATTACCCACACACTTTTTTGGTTGCTTTAACTTAACCAAAAAAAAAAAAAAAAACAATCTCCATTTGAATTTAAGAACCATTGGCCCTAACTTTACCACCACAATAGAATCTAGACCAAGCACCATCCACCCTCAATTTTAAAAGGGATAATGAAGGTAGATTACCAGTCTAGACACACCTAGGGTTGATGTATAACTAGAATGAGGAGGCCAATTTTCCATTGGAATTCCAAATTGTTGCTAGAAATTTTGCAAGTGATGATGGAGCCAACAATTTGTTATGGAGGTATAAACAACATTACCACAAAACATCTCTTCGTTCCTAGCTTTCCATTCGCTCCTAACGAATACAATCTCCAAGTCAATTAAACTCCTTTGCATTTCCCTCTCAGTCCTATTTTGAAATAAGGTTTTGCCACCAATCAGTAAAACAATTATCACCCTAAAAAGAAGACCCATACCATACAGGCCACACATAAATACATTTCTTAAACAAATGTAATAGCATTTCTTTTTCAGAGTGACACAATAGGCACAAACCTCTACCGACACCCCTTATTTCTTGAGGTTAAATCCTAGAGGAAGTTTTTCATGAGAGTATTCATCAAGTTTATGAGGGGCTTTCAGCTTTCATAGCTTCCTCCAATAAACATTCGTTCTACTCCTATCGCTAGACTCGGCCATAGTAGATAACACAGTACTTCTAATATTACACTTTTCACGAGCCAAATGGTATCCTGATCTAATCAAATATGGTCCATTTTCTAAGTAGTTTCATACTATTTGATTATCATACCAAAATCTACCTAGTGGAATATTAAGAATAAACATTGCATCCTCCATTGAAAAATCCATTTTCACATAATCCTATCTTCTATCTTGGTACAGAGGTGTCATTATAATTACAAACCTTAAGATCAGTAGGAGTCACATATAGAATTACCTTTACACAACTTAAAAAAGGGGGTTTTGGAATCCATGAATCCTTCCACACATTAATTTCTTTCCATCCCCAATTCTCTATCTGATACCCTATTGTAAAATCTAGTAACTATCTAAAATGCTCTTCTATACCCAATAAGGATTAGTACCCTAACTTCGCCTCCATGAAAGAACCATTACAAAAATATTTCCCTTTAGAATCTTTGGGTTCTCTAACACCTGCCACCCTTGCTTTGCCAAAAATACTAGGTTAAAGGCACATATATCTCGAAATCCCTAAACCTCTATCTTTCTTTCAATCCCCTCCATCCTTCTCCAACTAAGCCAATGAATCCGATGCTCCAAATATTTTTTCCCCAGCACAGATTAGAAATCCTTCTTGTAATCTCTTTATATAACATTGTATGCAGGTTGAAATGAGAAATTGTGAAGGCTAGAATTACAATAGCAGCTACTTTAATTACCACATTCTTTCCTTTGTTGTAGAAAAAATCTTTTCTTTCTATCCCTTAGTCTTAGCCTCAACCTTCTCCTTAATTACTAGAGAATAAATTCTACTTTTTCCTACTAATAATAGAAGGCATACCCAAATATCTCTAATGACAAATAATTCTCTAAATTCCCAATTTCCTTGAGAGGATTTTTCAAAATTTATGCAACGAACTCTCTCTAAAAAACAAAGAAGATTTATGAAAATTTATAAGTTTTATTGACGCATCACCATATATTAGAAGTAAATTCTTCACCCTAGAATAATGAAAGAGTAGCACGTCAACATAATAAGGGGTCGTTAACAAATAATAAGTGGATGAAAGCCAAAAGCCCTACTCATTTGAACCCCTCTCTTTTTACGTTTCTCTTCAACTCGAAACAGGCTTGAAAAACCCTCTGCACAGATCAAATATAATAATGGAGACAGTGGATCACCTTGACAAAGACCCCATGATGAAAAAATAAACCCCATACTTTCACTATTAAAAATAACTGAATAAGAAACTACAGATACACACTCCATAGTCCAACTGATTAACCAATCTGTGAATTCCAACTTCACCATCATTGCCTTCAAAAAACTCCACTAGATCATAGGCCTTACTCATATCTAACTTCAAATCCATATAAAAATTATTACCTCACCTCCTTAACTTCAGGCTATGAAAAAGCTCTTGAGCAATAATTACATTATCTGATTATAGATAACTCATTTTGAAACATTTGATTGAATAAAGTTGGTTTTGCCATTTTTGGTAAGTTGCTACAATACGTCTCATTTAGGGGTATTTTAGTAATTTCTCATTTTATCCATAGAGGGCATTTCTGTCATTTTACCCATAGAAGGCATTTTTGACATTTTGGTCATTATACCTATTAAGAGCATTTTTGACATTTTTGGTCATTATGATCATTTGACACATTAGGACCCTTGAGGGTATTCTAGTCATAATGCCCACTAAGGGTATTTTGATAATTTTTAGTGTTTCCCTACTCATTAGAGGGTAGTTTGGTAAATATGTAAATACTAGAAGTTTCTTACCCTTTAGAGGTATTTCTGTAATATTGATGGTATTTTGCCATTTAGAGGGCATTTTGGTAATTATAGAATATTCCTAATCCCATATAGGTTATTTAAGTCATTCAGATACATGTAATTTCCATGTCATTTTACCCATATAGGGTTAATTTGATAATTTTAGTCCTTAGAGACAATTTTGATCTTTTTATGCCTTAGTGGCATTTTTGTAATTTCTTTATCTCTAAATTCTCCACCAAATTAAGGTGTATAGTAAATATAGGTTTTTTCACTAAATACTTGCCAAATTCCCTTCATTCCTTATTCCAAGAGATTTGTCTTAGATTTGTGCACAACATAATATCTATATCTAATTGCTTACTCACTAAGCATTTAATTTTGGCCATTCATCCATAGGATTCATTGTGAGCCCTTGAGATTAGAGTGACACAATAAGCATAAACCTTCTACCGATACCCCTTTTTTGAAGATAGTAATTACCATATTAAACTTTGATTCCTTATCATGAGATCAATAGTCTATAGAAGGCGGTGACCAGATCAGAACCCCTTATTGCTAATGTTTTATACCCCATAGATCAGAATGGATCTACTTGTACCCATTCCTTATACTTTAGATCATGCAGGAGACATGTGTCGTGTTCTGAGGGTGATGTTAAGTTATGGCATATCAGTTACTCCCCCTTAGCCTCAATTCTATGGGATTAACCCCGAACCAAGGTTAGGGTTTTTGAGACGTCACGCGTGCAATCTTATAAATGTGCCTTTTTGGTTTCCAAGGAGATGGTCAGTTGACAAGATAGTTAATGTCCCATCCCTAGTCCGCCAGGTTAGGGAAACGAAGCCATCATTGCCCCAACCGTATTATGCTGGCTCGGTAGTGACGATTAATAGGAGGATTTCAAAGGCTTATAAAAAAAAAATACATAACTTGTGGGGAAGTTTTATCACTCCAAAATCGTCAAGCACTTCCCTTGGGCCAAAGATAATTTTTGGGCGATTTCTAACACACTAGTGAAGTTCTTCCAATTAAGCTCTCCCCATCCTCTGCTCAGGTTTGATTCAAAGTGTTCCATCCCACCTTTGTTATTTAATTTTTTGCCTATATTGTTCTTTTTCCCTCATTTTTGTTTTTCTTTTTCCCTTTGAAAATGGATGCCTCTGACTATCACTCGAGTACTTAGGCACAATTTTGAGGACCTTATGGATATAGAGAACATAGAGGCTTTAGTCCTTGAGGTCGCTTAATCAGTTCGAAGACCTAGGAGACAACCTTACCTAGTAGTTTATAGGTACGTATAATTGAAGCCTTTGTAGAGGGTAGGAATAAGGGAGGCCAGAACCTCCAATAGAGTCTATAGGAGAGAGGAAGGGAAGAGTGCCATCACCTAGTACATGGTGAGCACTCTCATCAGTCACCTATGGCTTTCCAAAAAAACATGACCTGTAGAGTCCCTAGGCTCATAGATTGTCTTATTGATATTGAAAGAAAGGAAATCTATGCTTACCTTGAATGGTTTGAGGCTAGGGTACGCTTCCCGTTCCATCTTCTAGTTAACAAATATTTCTGTTAGTTCAAGATTTTCCTTGTCGAGTTGAACATCAATAATTGGAGGCACTTAATAGACTTTTTAGTTTTAGGTCATAAGAATAAGGTCGAAGTGGACTTTAACTTAATCAAGAGTAAATACTAGAACTCTGAAGGCATTTACTACATGTTCTTTTACAAAGGTTTCAAACCACTCGCTTGAGTGACCACTTCCAATAAAACATAGAATAAGTAGTACTTTTTTGTTAAGGTTGACTAGGGAGTTTGAAGACTATAAGAACATTACCAGATTCTTTCCTCGGTACGCCTGACTTCAAAGGTGAGCCTACCAAACTAAGACACTTTTCCTTTGTTAGGCTTTAACTCTATTACTCTGACTTGGTTTGCTTTGGATATTCTGTGCAAACAATAAAACTTGAAAGATAACCATCTTCACTAAAAACCTTCAGATCAAGTATAAGTAGCTCTTCCAACCAAAAGAATGCCCACACGACAAGGTTTTTAGCGTTGAAAATCTAATGAAGGCCAGTCTTGCTAAAGAAAAGAGTGAAGGACTAAAGAAGATTGGCTTCTCTATATGGAAGCCGGGAAAAAGAAAAAGACCAGGGAGACATCCACCCTTGTAAAACTTGTTCCTCCTCCAAAAGGAAAAGAGTCATGATAGGAGAGGGTGACTCCCCTGAACGCATAGTATCTAAGGAGTTGGAACTTACCCCAATACGCCAAGAGTCTCTCCTACCCCAGTTTCGGTTGTTCTGTCGTTTTCCAATGGTAAAGGAAATGTGGGGGCCACTCCCTATTACCATCATTGCCAAGACTAGGACAAAGGCTATCAAGAGGGCCTATAAGGAGTCTTAGGCCTTCTATCCTAGTCGGTCAAGAGGCATAAGCTCAGAAGGATTGCCAAGGATCTAATGATGTCCCATATGAGGGTAAGTATTCAAAACCTGATGCTTTAAAAAAAATTATTTTTTTCTTTTAGTGACTATTATTATTGTCTTTTGTAGCCTACCTATGCAATGGCTACCATTATGAACTACCCAAAATATTCCGAGCAAATAGACAAACTTCAAGGCCAAGCTAGATGAAACTCGCCTTCGCTTGGGTACTGCCTAATCTATAACTTCTTCTTCATAAGAAAAGTTGAAGAAGGCCACCACTGTCCCTTTCCATTCTAGAGTTAGAGAGGAATGTTTTGGCTTCTGACCTAGAAGTCCTGAAAAAGAAGATGATCGAGTTTGAGGTAACGAAGAAAGAAACTAAAGAGGCTTTAAAGACTGAAGCCCAGCCGTTAGGCGGGGAGTTCTTTGGTTACAACTACTGGATGTAGAATAAAAAAACTCTTGAAGCTCCACCTTAACCTCAACCTTGCTGTCTTGGATGAGATCCCAGTTTTGGATGTTAAGATACTAAAAGAGGAAGAGGAGGAGGGGGTTGGAGCAATAGAGCCCATTGCGGAACTTCCTCAATTTGAGTAGCTGGGAGTTACTGAACAAGAAAAAGACCCTTTAGAGTAATAGGTTTGTATTTCTTCTTTTATCTTTTTTGTAACCCCAAGCATTATTTAATAAAGTTATTCTTTTTGGTTCTGAATTCTAGGCTTTGTCGTATGCGCTTGACTGTGTGTTAATCTGCTAACTTTGGTTGACTAATAATATATGAATGCTGACTAACAATATATGAATGCTTTTTAACTCTAAAACTGATCAATCATTTGAGTAGTTGACCTTAATCTTTAGAAACTGAAACTAACAAGAGGTCTAGACATATGTATATATATATATATATATCGTTTTTAGGGGTCTATACAAAAGGCAATGCCATATAAATAAATGGTCCCGACCTGTAACACTTATAATGAATATAAGGTTTTTAGGGGTCTGTAGGGGTAGGCAATGCCTGCATAAATAAATGGTTCAGACCTGTAACACTTGTCCAGACCTGTAACACTTATAATGAATATAAGGGTTCTAGGGGTCTGTTGGGGTGGCAATACCGTATAAATAAATGGTCCAAACCTGTAACACTTATAATGAATATAAGGATTTTTAGGGGTCTGTAGGGATGGCAACACTGCATAAATAAATGGTTCAAGGCCTGTAACAGCTTATAATGAATATAAGATTTTTAGGTGTCCAAATAATAATAAAAGACCACAATAGATGAAAATCTAAAACTTTTCTTGATAATTACTTACGTAAATGCTCAATGTTCCATGGTCTATGTATACGTTTCCTAACCAGATCTTCTAGCCAGTACGCGGTAGGCCTTACAATTTTGGTCACTCTATAAGGTCCTTCCCAGTTGGGGGTAAGTTTTCCCTATGGTGGGATCCTTCAGTGTTCAGGATTGCTAAAACAAATCAGATAACTAAAAATAATATAGAAGAGTGCTAAGACATCATAGATCCATAACAAAAAACTTATGATAATTGTGTGTGATTCTCTTTTTATACTTAAATAAAATTCACACAAAGGGTGAATCCCAATCAAAAGATGGAGTCAGTGATTTTGAAAATACTATTATGTTTGGTTAATTCAAAACATGGCAACACTAGTTATTTGATTCACAGGGAAAGTTCTAAGCATTTATCGTGTCCTGTGTCTATGATAAATCAAAGAATTATGCAGAACAAAGAAATTTTACTAACACTTTAATTCAATCAAAAACATTGGATCTTGCATTAAGAGCATTGACGAATCACTCAAAAAAATCATATGGTTGTTGTTTGTTCACTCCTAGCCTTAGCCAGAGTTTTAGAAACTCATTATAAACTTAAAATCAAAAGAAAACATAATAAATGAAATGAAAATAATGAAGAATCTCTCTCTGTTTCGTGAATATCATTATATGATGAGAGGTCCTCTTCTTCACCTTTTGTTCACTGCCCCCTTTCTTATCCCTCTTTTCAAGGCTTATATAAGTCTCCTAGAAAATATGATTCTGGAGATCTATTGGGTATGGGAGACATTCAGCCAGATTTTTGCTAGATTTTTAGGCTTCTATTTGGAGCCAAATTGGACTATAGTAAATGTCAGCAAATGGAAAATTCTATTTTAGGAAGAATTTAGCCCTTTATGTTAGCTTTCCAACCTAATTTGTTTCATGCAAAACCAAATTCGCATCTAAAATATATGGTCAAAATACCGCACAATAGTCAAACTGCATTTAAGTATGGTAGGCACTACAGCGGCAATCAACTTTAGGACCGTATTTGAGCCTCCAAACATTCAAATTTGACTTTGGCCAAGATACACAACTTTGTATAAATCTGAATTATCTTTCCCACGCCATAATGATAAACTCAATCCGATATCAGAGTTGAAAGATATGATTTTTTTTTTTTACTTCAACTGGTCAGAAATGATTTTATGTCCATTAGGAATTATTTTTCATGGCTCTAATGGGTCCAAATATCATATTTTGACACAAAATCATCATCAGGCCTACAAAATACTACAAATGCATCAATTACACTAAATTTAATATATTTTATTAACTAAAAACGTAAATTAAGGGATAATATAGATGATTATTTAGGTGATTATCACTCACTTGCGTCTGTTCTCGCTTTTCCTCTAAAAGATCAAGATTTTAAGCAAGTTATTGATCATTCCTTTGAGGGTCAAAGAGTTCAGTCCTTAAAGTCGGCATACCAATTTCCATTGGGATTACAAGCTTCAGTCCCATAAGCGAGTGAAAACGGTGTTTCAACAAGTTGAGACCCTCTTCGTTGTTCGATAGGGCCAGAGGACTCTAAGGAGTTCTTTAACCCATCTTCCCTTGGCTTGCTCTAGTTTTTTCTTTATGGCCTCCAAGATGGTCCTGTTAGTCAGCTTAAGCTCGTCCATTAGCTTGTGGATGTCTTGGAGAGGAAAAGTGGTGACCAATGTGCAGATCTTACAGAACATGGAGAAAACCTTCCCAATAAACTATGTCCCATTGTCTGTAACTAGTACCCATGGAATCCCAAACCCATACACTATATTTTTCCAAGTGAAATTTCTGACCCCCACTTCTGTAATGTTGGTCAAAGGTTCAGCTTTCGCCCATTTAGAAAAATAGTCAATGACGACTGTGGGCGTCAGCACTGGAAAAAAAAAAAGGAAGAATGCATCCTCTTTATGAATTTAAAAGGAATCCTAGGCTGTCTCCTTCCCTAAAGGTGGGAAGGAACGTCACTTATGGGAGATAGAGAAATTGAGGAGTCGCTAGACTATTTTTGGGCAAGAAACAAGCAAAACCGTTACAACTTTAATGATACTTATAAAGAAAAAACCAAAAGAAATGAAAAATAAATTACATTACCTTGATTCCTAAATACATATTAGAAGATCCTTTGAAATGGATCAAATAAAGTAAAGCACTGAAATTGTAAAACTAAAGATTATTGATCCTAGGGGCTAAGGTACGGAATGGGAAGGTTTTAAGCACCTACCCCTCCCGATCTAAATAGATCGCCCTTGAATATTCACTTGCAACGCTATTTTGTCATGAGAAAACTGAAAAGAGAGATGTGAGTCTAGAAAGGATAAATAATGAAAAATCTAGTATAGAGAAATAAAATAAAATAGAAAAGACAGAAAGAAAATCTGATTTGGGCACTGATCTAAGAGATAAATGTTGAAGCTCGCTGCATGGAATATTAGAGGTCTTAATGACCATCTAAAGCATAAAGAAGTTAGGAGATTTAGAATACCTCAGGGATTGTCCATTTTAGCCCTAACTGAAACTAAAGTGAGGTATAATAATTTTGATAGTCTTAGTAAACATTGTTTTAATGGTTGGAGGGTTGTTCACAACTGTCCAATAGATGCAACATGGAGGATATGGGTGGTTTGGGATGAGAATTTGGTTCAGATTAGTGTCCTTCATATAAATAATCAAGTAATTACTTTGTTTTCCCAATTTAATAATCTCAACACCTATATCTCCTTTTGTCTATGGTGCTTCTGAATACATAGATAAGAGAGTTTTATAGAATAACCTTAGTAAACATTGTTTTAGTGGTTAGAGGGTTGTTCACAATTGTCCAATAGATGGAACATGGAGGATATGGGTGGCTTGGGATGAGAATTTGGTTCAGATTAGTGTCCTTCATATAAATAATCAAGTAATTACTTTTTTTCCCAATTTAATAATCTCAACACCTATATCTACTTTGTCTATAGTGCTTTTGAATACATAGATAAGAGAGTTTTACAGAATAACCTTAGCAGCTGGCATAGGCACTATTCAAATTCTCCTTGGGTCATTTTAATGGATTTCAATGTAGTAAGGTCTGGTAGGGAAAAAATGGGTGGAGATACTATAGATTTTACCACTGTAGTTGAATTTAATGAATGTATTAGACGAATTGGAGTTAAGGGTCTTCCTGTTAGGGATTGTTGGTTCATATAGAATAATAGGAGAGATGCCTTTGAGAATATTCAGTGCAAGCTCGATAGGGTTCTAGTTAACTCAAGCTAGTTTTAACACTTTCTTGAAAGTGAAGCCCTATTTGATCTTTCTAGAGTCTTTGACCATTCACCCGACTATCTGTTTGATTGGGCCCTAATAGACCAAGAACAAAATCACTTTTCCAGTTCTTTAACTATTGGATATTCTATAATGACTTTAGCAATATGTTAACTGATGCTTGGAGCATTGATAGCTTCTGGGAACCCTATGTCTCAATTAAGCTCAAAATTGAGATCTTTCAACTTCAATTTTTATAGTAATATATCTATAAGGACAACCCAAGCAAGGGATGATATGAGAAATTGTTAATTTTTCATTTCTTCAGATCTTGGCAATACTAAGTTGTCAATTTTAGAGAGGGAAACCAAAATTAAATTTGCATATCTGAGCTTTACTAAGGAGTCGTATTTCAGGCAGAAAACTAGAGTGAAGGGAATCCAAATAGGGGACAGAAATACTGCTTATTTTCATCACAAGGTGAATTACTATCGTGCTAGGAATAAGTTACTCAATATCTATGATTCTAATGGCATTAGAATTGAAAATCCAGTTGTTGTGAGGAATGAGGCTGTAAGATTTTTCCAAAACTTATTGGGGACCAGCAGAGGCAATACTACTAGTCCTAATAGAGCTAGACAATTTTTGCTAGAGTTCTCTCTGTTGATAAAAAAATGTTGCTTGCCAAACCTATAACTCATGAGGAAATTAGGCATGTTATGTTTGCAATGGATGGCAACAAGGCCCTAGGCCCTGATGGGTTCAACCTATCTTTCTTCCAAAAGAATTGGCATATTGTTGGTGCAAAAGTTTGTGATGTTATTGACTGGTTTTAAAGGAATGATAAGATGCCTCAAGGTTGGAATGCCACTTCTGTTGTCCTTATTCCTAAAACCTCTAACCCTACCTCAATGAGAGACTATATAGCTATCGCCTGATGCAACACCATTTACAAATGCATAGCAAAGGTAATTGCTAATAGACTAAAGCAAGTAATGACATTCCTTATTAGCAAGTCTCAATCTGCCTTTGTTCTTAGAAGGAGTATAAGTGACAATGTTCTTATTATGCAAGAATTATTGAAAAACTACCATAGAGATCATCCTCTTGGAAGGTGTGCTATTAAAATTGATATAATGAAGGCATTGGACTTAATTGAATGGAAATTTCTTTTTGATTGTTTAGAGGCTTTAGGTTTTCCTAAGATTATGATTAATTAGATCAAAGTTTGTATATGTTCCCTTAAGTTTTCCATAAAGATTAATGAATCCCTTGCGGGATACTTTAGTGGTGCCAGAGGATTAAGGCAAGGGGGCCCGATGTCCCCTTATGTATTCTTAATTGTTATGGAGGCTTTTTCAGGCATTCTCAATAGCAAAATCATTTCTGGAAGCATTTTTAGGTTTCATCCTAAGTGTAAGCATTTGCAACTGTGCAATGATTTATTCCTACTATCTGTTGCAGACCTACCATCCCTTTCCACCTTTAAGGAATCTGTTGAAGAGTTTGAGTTCTTATCTAGTTTGAAATCAAATCTAAGCAAGAGTGAAATTTATATGGTAGGCATAACCAACTCTCAAAAGTCTCAAATCTGTGAGCTCATTGGTATCTCTCCTAGGAATTTACCTATTAAATATTTAGGAGTCCCGTTGATTTCCTTTAGGTTACAAGCTAAGGACTTTAGGGACTTGATTGATAAGATTACTGTTAAAGTTCAAAATTGGTTTATCAAGCTACTTTCCTATGTTGCTAGGGTCCATTTGATCTCTTCTATTCTTTACAACATTTAAGTCTTCTAGAATCAATTATTTATCCTCCCTAACCAAGTTCTTGATGATGTGGGGAAAGTTCTAAGGCAATTTGTGTGGGGTAGCAATGATCATAACAAATCTTTTTACAAAGTTTATTGGAATGAGGTTTGCATGCCTTTGAAAGAGGGTGGCCTTGGCTTCAAGAGGTTGAGGAAGTGGAATAAGGCAATAATGTTAAGGCATTTGTGGATATTTGTGCTAAAAAGGATTCCTTATGGGTTTTGTGGTGCCATGCCTATTATATAAAGGACAGGAGCATCTAGGGCTTATCTATTCCTTTTGAGTGTAATTAGACTTGGAGGAAAATTATAGGGCTAAGCGATGTGGCTAGGAAATGCATTAAAGCAAAAGTAGGGAATGGCAAAGACAGTTTCTTTTTGTTTGATGACTGGCACCCTTTGGGCCCATTCTCAATCCTGTTTGGTACTGATGTCCTACAAGAATATGAAAGGCTTGCTGGTTTAAAAGTAGCTAGTTGTATCAGGAATAGAGCTTGGAGATGGCCTAACGTTTCTTTCCCTACTATCCAGATTATAAGGAACTCTACTCCCCCCGATTTTATTCCTAGGCCTACAGCTACTAACATTTTTGTTTGGGTAGCCTCTTCCTCAAAGAATTACAATTTATCCTCTATTTGGGATGTTATTAAAAAGTAAGGCTTGCTTGTTAATTGGTACTGTGGGTGTCATCACTGAAAAAAAGGAAAGTATGTCATCATTTTTCATGGATTTAGAGGGATCCCAACTATTTCCTTCTCTAATGGTGGGAAGAAACGCCTCTTATGAGAGATAGAGAGATTGAGGAGTCGTTAGCTTGTTTTTAGTCAAGAAATAAGGAAACATGTTACAATAGAATATAATTAAAAAGAAACTAAAAAGGAATGAAATAATCAAAATTTACATCACCTTGTCTCCTAATTACGTTCTAAAGATCCCTTGACATGGATCAAATAAAATAAGCCACTAAAATAGAGCAAAAACTAAAGAAAACATGGATCTAGGGGTTAAGGTATAGAGTAAGAAGGTGTTAGGAACTCACCCCGCCGATTCCGAATGGATCGGCCTCGAATATTCACTTGCAAGGCTATTTTGACATGAAAAAACTGAAAAGAGGGAGGTGAGTCCAGAAGAAATAAATAAAAAAGAATCTGAAATGAATAAATAAAATAAAACAGAAAAGACAAAAAGAAGATTTGACTCAAGCCCGAAGGCTTCCTACGTATCCATTCAAAAAACGGAATCAAAGTCACGTAGTTCTCCGGTTTACCCTCTTTTATCAAAAGTGATAAAAGAGGCGAGATCAACTGGATCTAAAGAAAACTATTAAGGGTTTAAGAGCGTACCTTATTCAGTCGTGATAGTCGGGCAGCACTTCAGCTAGGAAAGTCTGGATTGAAGGCTTTTGTCGGGCAGATCTCTTGCTTGTTCTTTGGTTCAGAAAGCGTCATTTTGACTAGCTTCGCGGAGAAAGGCTGTCAGTTTGGCAGGGCTTCGGCCTCAGAAGAGGGAGGGTTCTTGTAAAGAGAACCCTAGAATTAAACTAACAGCGTAAGGCTATAAAAATCATCTTCCCTTCATATATTTTCATGTGTCCTTAAAACTGATAGCTTGGGGGCTCTATTTATAGGGAAATATAGAGATTTGATCCAAGGGTCTAAGATGAAACCTTAAAATGGAGGGTTAGGATCATGTCTTGAGTGATAATTATCTAATTAAATAAATAAATAATTAAATAAGAATGATTATCCTAACTAAATGAATTAATAAATAATTATGACAATGCACGAACCAATAAAATTTGTGTCTACATGCAAGAGCCAATAAGATAAAAGAGAAATAGAATTTAAATGAAAAATAAACTCTAAAATGAAAATGTCTAGGTTCAATATATCTCAATTTAAAGAAATATCAAGCAACGAGATTTATGAAAACTCTAAAAGTTAAAAGTCCTAATGAAGCCTAAATAGACTATTATCACTCAAGATTACCAAATTATCACCAATTCGGTGGAAAATCTCTAAATTGCCACAAGACATGTGAAAAGACCAAATTACCTCTAATTTGTCACCAAATGACTAAAATTAGCAAATTACCCCCATGTGAGTAAAATCATTTGAAAATTATGAAACACCCCTCAAGTAACTAGGAAGTCCTACTGAGGGTAAGATTGTGAAAAAATTATCAAAATGTCGTTAGTGGGCAAAAAAGTAGCAAAATTACCGAAACGCCCTCTCATGGGTAGAAGAGTCCTAACAGGAGTGAGACTCTGTCAAGAAGAGTCCTACTTGGACTGGGACTCTAGTAGGAAAGTCCTAATGGGACTGAGTCTCTATTGGGAAGAGTCCTACTTGGACTAAGACTTTGGCGGGAGAGTCCTAACGGGAGTGGAACTCTATCGAGAAGAGTCCTACTTGGATTAGGACCCTGATAGAAAAGTCCTAATGAGAGTGAGACTCTATCGAAAAGAGTCCTACACGGACCAGGACTTTGGTAGGAGAGTCCTAATAGGAGTGGGACTCTATTGGGAAGAGTCTTACTTGGACTAAGACTCTGGCAAGAGAGTCTTAACGGGAATAGGACTCTGTTAGGGGGAGTCCTAATGAGAATATGACTCAATTGGGAAGAGTCCCTACTTGAAGTAGGTTTCTTAGTATAATCATTGATTTTTACTACTTAATCAAGGTTACAAAATGAGGTGTCTACAAGTACAATATTGTTTGGCCTAATAAGAAAATTCCTAGATGTGCTTTTGTCTTGTGGGTAGCTCGAAGAAGATGCTTGCCTACCAAAGTTAGACTCAAAGATTGGGGCATGAATGCGAATGCTAACTGTGTTTTATGCAATCAGAAAGAGGAAGATATAGATCATTTGTTTTTTATGTGCCCATTCTCTAGGAAATTTTAGGCCCATATGTTGAACCTTCTATCAATAGACAGACCTGTTTTCTTTTGGCAATAGGAGGTGGAATGGTTCTCTCAGAATGTAGGAGGGGCCTCCTTTCACTGCTCTATTTTAAAACTATGTCTCTCCATTACAGTCTATCTCATTTGCTAGGCTCGGAACAAGAAGGTTATGCAGGGGAAATCAGTAACAGTAGAATCTGTCATTAACTCAATTATTTCTCTGTTAGGCTATTTTGTTAGCTTTTGGAAAAGAGTCAAGAGGTCTTATTGGAATTGGGAGCTATGCATGAGTTTTGGTATTCTAGATATGATTTTCCTTAGAGTTTAGAAATCTGATGTTGGTGTTTGGTTGTTGTTTGGGTCTGTTGTTTGTCGTCTTGTTATGTTCTTGTGTTGTAATTGTTTTTGTGGTCTTTGAATAAACAATTTTTGGAATTTTGTTTTTTTAACATTAAAATGTTGCAATTGGCAGGTGAGACTTGATAATTTGTCCTTTTCTTATTTTCATTACTTGAATTCTTATATTGCGTAATTTTGCATTTTACAATTAGTATTAGATATAATTTGGGTCCAATCGAGATTACTAAAAGATTGTGATTACTTTCAAATTATTGGACTAACAAACTATGTTGGCCATTCACAATAGAAAGAAGAACAAAAAGGTACCATTTAATAAATGAAAAAAATTTAAAGTATTTGATATACCACAAACAGACACACCAATCACCTTGAGACACGTGTGCCTACAGAGTTAACAATCTCGATCCTACAGAGCTGATAATCTTGATCATACAGAGCATTCACAGCCTTCAGGGCATTCTCATATATATATATATATATATATATATATATCATTCAAAGCCGATAAACTCGGTCATACAGTGCAGGCAAAGCCTCCAAGGCATTCTCATGCATATATCTTCCAGACCTTATGTTCTGGGCAATATTTATTCAACACTTCATATGGCTCCGACCTTATGGCTTCCTTAACAACTGCCAAGCAGGGAATAAGGAAACAGTCTTCAACATGGAAACTACTATCTATGGTTATCTCCATCTACGACTCAATGCTCCACAAGGTAATTGCAATCTCCGATGATCAAATCCCTATATTCATGGCATTGAATCCTAATCAACTTAGGAAGGCCACGACCTATAAATTAAACCCTAAAGGTACGCTTTATTTTTTATGCTCATTCTTTGGCTTTCAATACAGTATTTCAATTCCTTTTACTTACTTAAGCATCGGAGCGGCTACCGCCGGAGCCAATCCAGTGGACCTCTGATCGTCTTTCTGAGTGTTCTACAGGTCACGGAGCCTACACTTATTGCGAGTCAAAAAGTGCAGCATCAGTTTGGCGCCGTCTGTGGGAACGACTAATCTCCAAGTGCTCTATTCATAAACTCATCTCTTTCCTCACTGGAAAACCATGGCACCAAATCTCCGACCGCGACAGAATACTCAGAATTCGTAAAACTCTCAATGTCAGCCGCCTACTCCTCGTACAAAGGGACCAACGGTTAACCCCATGCGACAAGAGATCGAATCGATCAAACGACACAATGAACTGGTGCAAGAACAGTTGCTTGCCATCACTAGAACGCTGGCAACACTCACGCAAAACCAAGCAGCGGGTTCTCCTAACCCGCCGGTCAACTTCGCCGCAGGAACACAACCTCCTGTTGCCACGGAGAATGAAGAACTCCATGAGCAGGCTCTAACCAACCAGCTTGGGCACCCCCCGGGCGTTGCCCGCGTTGGTAGAGATCCACAACCGTCAGCAGCTCCAAGCTGGGGAACATCAGCCTTCGTTCCTGACGTCCATTACCGGAGCACTACTCGAGCCCCAACTCTAAGGGCCTCGGGAGCACATCCGGCACCACAGGAGCCTTATCATGCAGCACCAATCCCTCCGATTCGGAATCCTCCTCCGTCCGAAGGGCGTACTCAACCCTACTACCCTGAAGCCGAGGCTGTCAGGCAGGGTTCGCAAGATGTCAGACTCAGAGACCCGCGGAGGGTAGAGGAAATCGCCAAGTCTATGGACCGAACAATCGCCTTGAGAGGACCTCAGAACCCTCCAGAGCAAGACAAGTTGGCCCGACTGCTCGGAAGACTAGCCACCCCGTTCACTCACGCCATCATGTCAGAAGAGAGGCCCAGAAAGTTCATGGTGCCCAAGTTCACCCTATATGATGGATCTGGAGATCCAGGAGATCATCTCTCGCACTACCAGCATACGATGGCCCTTCACGGAGCCTCTGATGCTTTCATATGCCGAACTTTCATCACAGCTTGAAGAGAACTGCTCTGAAGTGGTTCCACAATCTCCCTCCAAACTCAATTACCAGCTTCTATGAGCTCGGTAGACAGTTCTTGGACAGGTTTATGACCAGCAGAAGGCTCAGAAGGGGCCCAGAATTCCTATAAAATGTCAAGCAGACTAGGGAGGAATCCCTCAGAACCTACATCGCGTGCTTCAATACCGAACTCACGGAGATCACTGACTGTAGTCCAAAATTCCTTGTAGTAGCCCTAACTGCTGGGCTTGCCCAAGGTGGTTTCAGAGACTCCTTAACAAAGAACCCTCCAACCGATATGGCGGCATTAATGGATCGGGCCAGAAAGTACATCAACCTGGAAGAAGCCAACTGCACATCCCAGAAGGGGAAAGATCAGACCCAGAGGAACAATCTGAAGAGGGAGGACCACAAGAAGGAGGATCACAGAAGAGACTCCAACAAAAAGAGGGCCAGGAGCCCAGAGAAGAGAACAGCACCCAGAGCTGTGTAAAACTTCGGACCAAAGGAGTTCACCAACTTCACTCCTTTAAACACCACACCGAACCAGGTACTCCGACAGATCCGAGATCGGGAGAACCTAAGGTGGCCGGAACCAATCAAAAGAGATCCCAATCTTCGGGACCAAAGTAAGTTTTGTAATTTCCATAAAGATCATGGACATACAACTAACACATGTAGGACCCTCCGATATGAGATAGAGCAGCTCATAAAAAAGGGGCGTCTTCGGGAGTTCGTCAAGCAGGACGGAAGACAGAACCCCCAAGAAGATAAGCCTCAACAACGGCCAGATCAGAGGCCCGAGTAGAGGCAGAAGCAGAGGGAGGGATGAAACAAGCCTCAGAGGTAGAACAACCACGTCATCTACGTCCTCCACGCTGACTCCCCTATCACAGGAATGTCCAACAGGGCAAGAAAGAGATATGCTCAGGAGGCCAGAGCTGCCCCGAACGTATTACAGATCTCCAACGTAGAAAAGAGGTTCAAGCCAGCACCGGAGATCCAATTCACTAAGCAAGATCTAGCAGGGGTACACTGCCCTCACAGTGATGCCCTTGTCATCACACTCAAAATCGCCAACTGCGAGATCAGGAGAGTCCTGGTCGATACTGGCAGCTCCGTCAACATACTGTTCTATGAGCCACTCAAACAGATAGGGATGGACCATGACAATGTCAAGCCCACTACTGTCGTGATGGCAGCTTTTGATGGCAACCTCAGCACCCCATTGGGGAGAGTCGACCTTCCTACCACTGTAGGAGAGGGTGAAGGGCAGAAGACCACTATCTCGGAGTACATGGTGTTAAACATGAGATCTCCCTACAACGTCATAATCGGAAGACCCTGGTTGCACCAGATAGGGGCAGTCACTTCGACCCTCCATCAGTGTCTGAAGTACGTCCACAACCAGAACGTTCACTCTGTCAGAGGGTGTCAGCCAACCTCCCGGGAGTGCCACGCTATTGCTCTCAAGGAGAAGGCTCCTAAATAGCAATTACAATACACTCGGGACTGTGCAGCTCTGGTTCTCACTCACTCTCTCGAGGTGGAGGATTGCCCATCCAACATTGAAGAACCCTTGAGCCCAAGGGGACGAGACAGCCGAGCCAAACCCATTGGCGAGCCTATCAAAGTGTTGGTCAGTTCAGAATCAGAAGGGCGTTATTTATACATCGGCCCAGACCTAACACACACCGAGCAGCAAAGGATAGTCATGTTCTTGAAAGACAACCTCTCTATCTTTGCTTGGGAGACCAAAGACATGGAGGGAATAGATCCCAATCTCATAACTCACAAGCTGATGGTGGATCCGGATCACTCGCTAGTCAGACAGAAGAGAAGGCCGATTGCTCTTGAACGGCATCGGATTATAAATGAAGAAGTCCAAAGGCTGTTGGAAGCTAGGATGATACGAGAAGTGTTCTATCCTGAGTGGTTAGCCAACACCGTGCTTGTCAAGAAGAAAAATGGCAAGTGGAGAGTTTGCGTTGATTATACAGACCTCAACAAGGCGTGCCCCAAGGACAGCTTTCCACTGCCAAGAATAGACCAACTGGTTGACGCCACTGTGGGGCATGAGCTTATGAGCTTCATGGATGCCTACTCTGGGTACAACCAGATCCAAATGTACCCTCCAGACCAAGAAAAGACAGCCTTCATAACCGAACGAGGGCTCTACTGCTACAGAGTAATGCCTTTCGGTTTGAAGAACGCTGGAGCCACTTATCAGCGGTTGGTGAACAAGATGTTCAGTCCACTGCTCGGCAGCACCATGGAGGTATACATCGATGACATGCTGGTAAAGAGTGTGCAGAAAGGCAGTCACCTCCAGCACTTAGCCCAGACCTTCGATATCCTCAGATAGCACAGGATGAAGCTCAACCCCTCGAAATGTACCTTCGAAGTTACGAAGGAAAAATTCTTGGGATACATTGTCTCTCAGAGGGGTATCGAAGCAGACCCCACTCAGATCCAAGCTCTGATTGGACTGAAGTCACCAAGAACCAGAAAGGAAATTCAGGCACTGAATGGCAGAATTGCGGCACTGAGCAAATTTATATCCAAATCCACTGATCGCTGCCTACCTTTCTTCAAAGCTCTGAAGGGCAGCAAAGCTTTGCAGTGGACGAAAGAATGCGAGAAATCATTTCAAGAACTAAAGGAGTATCTAGCCTCTCTAGAGCTCCTGTCAAAACCAGTACAAGGAGAAAAGCTATTCTTATACCTTGCAGTTTCTGAAAATGCGGTCAGCTCCGCATTAATCAGACAGGACAGGAGAGTGCAGAGGCCTATATTCTACATCAGTAGGGCACTACTTGACACAGAAAAGAGATATCCGGAAGTAGAAAAACTGGCCTATGCCCTGGTCATATCAGCTCGGAAGCTTCGACCTTATTTTCAAGCCCATCCAATCGAGATCCCAACTGCCTATCCTTTAAAGTCAATACTAAGGAAACCTGAGGTATCGGGAAGATTGGTGAAGTGGTCGGTGGAGCTAGGGGAATTCTGCATATCATATATACCCCGAAACTCCATCAAAGGGCAGGCCTTAGCTGATTTTGTTGCCGAGTTCACCCCGGCACTTCGAAACAAGGCACAACTCACCGAAACCTCGGGAACCTGGTTGCTGTACATTGATGGATCGTCAACCGATCAAGGTTCAAGAGTAGGCCTGGTACTACAGTCCCCTGATGGGCTCACGTCAGAAAAAGCAATCAGCCTGGGATTCAAAGCTTCTAACAATGAAGCAGAATATGAAACCCTAATCTTAGGCATAAAGCTTGCATTGGAATGCGAGGCTCAGAACCTCGATGTCTTCTCTAACTCCCAACTGGTGGTGAGCCAAGTCTTGGGAGAATTCGCCATTAAAGACGATAGGATGCTCCGGTACTCCGAACTGGTGAACCACTTGAGGCATTCCTTCCAGACATTTACTATCTAGAAAATTAGGAGAAGCCAGAATTGCAAAGCAGATGCTCTGGCTAACATGGCCTCATGCCTCAAGTCTGAAGCAAACTCCACAATTAAAATCTCCTTTCAGCCAGGATCCAGCATTAAGGAAGCCTAAATTGCTCAAATTGATGAACAGCCCCAGAACTGGATGACTCCAATCCTCCAGTATCTAAGATTCGGGCTCCTCCCAAAAGACAAAAACAAAGCCAGGAGAATCCGAATCAGAGCGGCTCGGTACCTGATCCTAAACAACAAGCTTTATAGAAGGTCGTATTCTCAACCTCTGTTAAAATGCTTAGCTCCAGACGAGTCATAATATGTCTTGGCTGAAATACATGAGGGAATTTGCGGGAATCATAATGGGGGCAGAACTATAGCCCACCGAGCTCTATCGCAGGGCTATTACTGGCCTGGCATGTTGAAACAGGCTAAGGAATATGTTCGGAAGTGCGACAAATGCCAGAGATTTGCCCCGTACCAATATCAGCCTCATCACGAGCTTATCCTGATTCCTAATCCTTGGCCCTTTGCTCAGTGGGGGATGGACATCGTGGGTCCATTACCAAGGGCACCTCCAAACAGAAAATATCTCTTGGTGGCCATCGACTACTTCTCTAAATGGGTCGAAGCCGAACCACTAACACATATCACAGAGAAGGAAGTCGAGAGCTTCACCTGGAAGAACATTGTGTGCAGGTTCGGCATACCACGTGTAATTATCTCCGACAATGGGACACAATTCACTAGTAAAGGCTTCAAGAAATTCTGTGAAAATCTCAATATTAGGCAACACTTTGCCTCTCCAGGCCTTCCACAGGCAAATGGGCAAGCAGAGGTCACCAACCGAACAATCCTTGACGGGTTAAAAAAAAGGTTGGAACAGGCCAAAGGGAAGTGGGCAGAGGAACTCCCTGGAGTTCTTTGGGCCTACAGAACAACCAGAAGAACTCCCACCTCTGAAACTCCCTTCTCACTAGCCTATGGAACAGAAGCAGTAATTCCGGTTGAGATCGGTATGCCAATCCTGAGGACTGAAGCCTTTGAGCAAGAATCCAATGATCAGCAGCTGATGGAAAACTTGGATTTGCTCGAAGAGAGAAGAGATCAAGCCAGCATCAGGATGGAAGCCTATCAACAGAGAATGGTCAACAAATCCAAGGTAGGACTCAAGACAGTCAGCTTTCAAGTTGGAGACTATGTCTTAAGAAGAGTCTTTCAAAACACCAAGGATCCCACTATGGGAAAGTTATCACCAAACTGGGAAGGCCCCTACAAAGTAACAAAGGTTGTTCGGCCTACCACCTACTGGCTAGAAGACATGACCGGGAAGCCTGTTCCTAGGCCATAGAACGTGGAACACTTACGGAAGTATTATCAGTAGAGATGTTTCTTTTACTTCCATAGAATGTTCGTCTATAAATGCACAAGCCTCCAGAGCCTGGTCCATAATGTACGAGTTTTTGCACTCGGTCCATCTATAAATGCACAAGCCTCTAGAGCCTGGTCCATAATGTACGAGTTTTTGCACTCGGTCCATCTATAAATGTACAGGCCTCCAAAGCCTGGTCCATAATGTACGAGTTTTTGCACTCGGTCCATCTATAAATGCACAGGCCTCCAGAGCCTGGTCCATAATATACGAGTTTTTGCACTCGGTCCATCTATAAATGCACAGGCCTCTAGAGCCTGGTCCATAATGTATGAGTTGTTGCACTCGGTCCATTTATAAATGCACAGGCCTCCAGAGCCTGATCCATAATGTACAAGTCTCAGTACTTGGTCCATCTATAATGCACAGGCCTCTAGAGCCTGGTCCATAATGTACAAGTCTCAGTACTTGATCCATTCATAATGCACAGGCCTCCAGAGCCTGGTCCATAATGTACAAGTCTCAGTACTTGGTCCATTCATAATGCACAGGCCTCTAGAGCCTGGTCCATAATGTACAAGTCTTCGTACTTGGTCCATCTATAAATGCACAGGCCTCCAGAGCCTGGTCCATAATGTACAAGTCTCAGTACTTGGTCCATTCATAATGCACAGGCCTCCAGAACCTGGTCCATAATGTACAAGTCTTCGTACTTGGTCCATTCATAATACACAGGCCTCTAGAGCCTAGTCCATAATATACAAGTCTTCGTACTTGGTCCATTTATAATGCACAAGTCTTAGGACTTGGTCCATTTATAATGCACAGGTCTCTTCAGCCTGGTCTATCTTTAATACACAGATTCTATGATCCAGTCCATCCAAAGAAAGAAGTTCCGAACATCTACAAACTAAAGTTTCCTAGATCGGAACACCTCAGATCTGATATTTATATTATTTGGCTTATCAGTCAAACAAGCAACAAGTACTACAGTACCGATCAGGAGTGAAGTACTTTGATTTAAGCATTCTACTAAGTTTCTTGGATCTATTCTTAGAACATTCATATATTAGAAGTGCACGAGAAAGTGTTTTAACTACAGAAAAGCACATTCGAATTCAAAAAACACCAGATCTGAGAAGAAGGAACTCAATTTTATTAATGATTCAGAAGATTTACATTAGTACAAGAAGACTGGAAACAGAACAAGTATGCAAAAGGCTACAACAAAGACACCATTACATAGGCTACTACAGAAGGCTACTATATCACTACTATTTGCAGTATCATGGCTTTCTTCCTCAGATGATATAAGGGCACAGGATCCAATCTTCCATTACCGCTACTGCCGGCTACAATTGAAAGGAAGGAACCCTGAACCCCAATCTGCATCAAGGAGCGCCCAGGCCATTTCATCATCGCTATCAATGATCTCAGTACCAACGGATGATGAGGGCTCTGGGCCTCAGGAGACTTTTCATTCTCTACCTTTGTAATCGGCATAACGCCCCAGCCGATTGAAGCAAGGGTCTTTGCTAAGTCACAAAAGGGAGGAAGCAGCCCACATTCATCTCCCTCAAAGCAGTTGTCACACCCCGGCCGATTTGAGCAAGGGTGTCTGCCAGAATACAGAGGGAAGGAAGCATCTCACCTTCGTCTTCATCACCGACGCTCCAAGCCTCGGTTGAATCAAGGAGGGACCGCCTCCCATCGGATAAATCTCGACCGGATGCTAAGATGAACAAGAAGGTCTTAACCTCCTCTAATCCTTTCTTGGAGACTAAATCAAAAAGAAGGATAACTCTCGGCCACAGTTTAATCATTCCCAACTCAGATTGAAGATCGTCCATCATCTCCGAATAAACGGCAGTTTTTGAAAAACATCTAAAAACCTTTCAACAACGAAGCAGTCCGAGAGCAAAGTAAGAAGATAGGGCACAATCGTACGCTCCTCTTTCCTATATATAGGCCTTCGAAGCCCAAGAGCCACCCAGATGAACCGTCGCAACGGTTAGGCGAAGAGTTAGCTTCAAAATCCCAAACGACGGTGGTGCAATAAATGAGGCATTAAACCACCCTCTCGGGAGAAGCAAAAGGCAAAGCCACACACGCGATATATAGACTTTTCAGTCTTGTCCACGTATATGTTGACATGACAGTTTCTCCAGGTCATTAACGCTTGATAGGCCACGTTTACAACGAAGGTCCATCAACTTTGATGTACCTTGACCCTTGTCTTAACAGAAGTTCTGATCAACCGAACTACAATCACGAAATATCCACTTATTATTACAAGTCTCCGGATTCAGAACAGTCAGCTTTGAAATATTTCCAAAAGAAGTCTTCAATTACTGACCTATGGCAAGTAAAGCAGCTCGGAATACAACTACCTACAGAGGAAAATCTGGTTTGGTATACACTAAACTCCAGAGCAGGGCTATTTGCAACAATTACCACCATCAACTACAAGTTAAGGCACTACAGAGCAGTATAACTCAAGACATGCACAAACACTACAGAGCAATATAACTAAGGAGACGAGCATCAAGCAAAAGACTGTTCCATTAACGAATGTATATTTCAAGTACATTGGAAGTTAAAAATAACAAAATATACATCCTAAGCCTGATCAGCAGGAACAGGATCAACGACCGGAGAAGGATCTGCAGGAGCAGCATCAACTATCTCAGTCGGTACAACCACTTCCGTGGGATCGGCAGGGAGGACATCAGCCACTTCACTCTGGATAACAACCTCTGAAGGTTCAGATCCAGGCGGCACAATTGAGGAGACATCAAGATCAGGAAACTTGGCAAGGAGCCGGGAACGGAAGTTGTTGAACCCAAACGTAATCAAGCGATGGGTCATTCCTTCCAGCTTCGACTTCATTTCCTCCTCATTATCCATCAAAGCCTGCTCCACAGTGTCATCAAGCTTTTTACGGTACTAATACCGCATGCCGTTCATCTCCGCCTGCAACCTCTTTGTCCGCTCAACGGCAAGGTTCCTCTCCGACTCCATCACAATCAAGGAGTTCTGACACTCTTTCAGCTTCTCTGCGGAGTCGTGAGCCTCTGACCGAGCAGTACCAAGCTGAAGCCCCAAATCATCCAGCTCGGCCTTGAGTTGGTCAAACTCCTCCGCAAGGGGAAAACTTCCACAAGAGCAGAAAGGGTATGCAGGGTCTGCAAAATACAAAGTAAATAGTTCAATACCAACCAAAGCACATTGGAGAAAAAGGAAAAAAGAAATAAGGACCCCACGAACTCACCTTGACCTGAAGAGCGGTCAGATCAACAAGAAGTTTCTCCGACTTCTGGGGCTTGAGCTTAACTGAACCTTTGGCCCAGAAGTCCCTCAGAATCCTCTTGGCCCCCTGATCAGCAGCATCAAGAGCCATCGATGACGATGCCCCCTTGCCCGCTCATCGAGACGGGACTGGGGGGACCACTGAAAGGGGGACAGGAGCCTCTTCCTCCCCCTCAACAGGCTCAGGAGAGGACAAAACTAACCTCCACTTTTTTTGAATGGGAGGGACCGCTGGGGAGGAAGCCTCCCCCGCCGCCACAGACGAAAATGGCTCGGTCTCCCACTGAGCCATCACATTATTAGCAACCTCCTCAACACTCCCCCTGGCAACCATCAATCTATCGGGGTTAACAATGGAGGAATGGTCTCGACTGCTGGGCTTTAAGAGCTTCTTATATTGCTTCTGAATCGCAGGAGAGAAGTCTGGTCTCTTCCACGCACTCTTGACTGCAAAACAAACACAGAAGCTGATCAATTCAGCAATTGGCATACAAAACGGAATCAATACATCCACGAAAAATTGGGCCTCACCCTTTCGCCCAGTGGTTCGAGGGAATGCGGAAGGTGACCTTCGAAGTTCTTGAATTCCCATCCTCCCTTAATGAAAAAATACCACTTCTTCCAAGTCTTGTTGGAGGAGGGCACAAAAGTAAGGGATCTGAACCCGCTATCAAAAGACATATAATAAAGGCCTTCCGCCTTCTGAAGTTTTAGATCCATATTGCTACGGATCAAATCGAGGGACACCTCGACGTTATTCATATGCCCTAACATAATGAAGCTCAACAGGTGTCTCTAACTGTTAAGGTTCAGGTCTACGGGGCAAAGGTCAAACCAACAAAAGAATTGTTTTATGATATCAGGAAGGGGGGTGTAAGACCCATTTCAAACCAGGCCAGATAGGCACAGATTTCCCCCTCTCTAACATCGCTTGGGCGATCCCGAGAGTCTGGGACCCTGAAAGTAACATTTGTGGGAAGTTTGAACTTCGCCCATAACTCCTTCAACATGCTTTCAGTAATTACACTCTCGCCCTCCTCTCTGTAACCAGATCGACCAAAAGTCTCACCAGCCCTATTTGAGGGCTCATCAAATGCATCAACAATCCTAACCCCCGGACTAGAGGGGGGTTCTACTAATCTATTTTCATCAATATCTATAGAAGGAAGATTCACTAACTGCAGTTGAGGAACGGTCTCAAAAGGACTGCCCGAACCAGAGTGTGACTCAAAGCCAGACATGGCGAACAAAAGAAAGAAATGAAAAAAATGAGAAGGAATGTAGAAGGGGACTAAAAGTCGAACCTGAGATCAAGAAAGGACTATGAACACCGGATATCCTTCAAACTTCAAAAATATGTCAAATGGCGGTCTGGTACTGTAGAAGCGAATGCAGAAGAAAGGTATGAAAGACCTTTCCTTCTCTTTATATATACATCCGAAATGTGAGTCTTCCAAGACGAACCGATGCAACGGTTGAAAATAATGATGGATTCTCAAGTATCGGCTGCGCCATAAATAACTCATTAAACCGACGTCTCGAGAAGTGGAGAAACGAAACGTATGACTCTTCACAAAGCCCATTACCCTAGTTAAGCCCTAGCTTCTAACTAGGGCTCGGGGGGGGGGGGAGTAGCTGATATACCACAAACAGACACACCAATCACCTTGAGACACGTGTGCCTACAGAGTTAACAATCTCGATCCTACAGAGCTGATAATCTTGATCATACAGAGCATTCACAGCCTTCAGGGCATTCTTATATATATATATATATATATATCATTCAGAGCCGATAAACTCGGTCATACAGTGCAGGCAAAGCCTCCAAGCCATTCTCATGCATATATCTTCCAGACCTTATGTTCTGGGCAATATTTATTCAACACTTCATATGGCTCCAACCTTATGGCTTCCTTAGCAACTACCAAGCCGGGAATAAGGAAACAGTCTTCAACACGGAAACTACTATCTATGGTTATCTCCATCTACGACTCAATGCTCCATAAGGTAACTGCAATCTCCGATAATCAAATCCCTATATTCATGGCATCGAATCCTAATCAACTTAGGAAGGCCACGACCTATAAATTAAATCCTAAAGGTACACTTTATTTTTTATGCTCATTCTTTGACTTTCAATACAGTCTTTCAATTCCTTTTACTTACTTAAGCATCGGAGCGGTTACCGCCGGAACCAATCCGGTGGACCTCTGATCATCTTTCTGAGTGTTCTACAGGTCACGGAGCCCACACTTATTGCGAGTCAAAAAGTGCAGCATCAGTATTGTTAACTCGTAAAAAAGTAATTCGTAATATTAATCTCTACCGATTAGCTAAGGTTTTTTCAATGATTTTGTACATTTCCAAAACCTAATTGGTTGAAATTGAATTGTGAAAATTGTATCTTCTCCAGCTCTTATTTCCTTTATTTTTTCTGAAACTCTCTCTAGGATAATCATTCTAAAACTTTTGGATTTGAATTGTGAAAATTACACAAGTAGTTCTATTAGTGATACTATGATGTTTGTAATCATGAAACTCAGTAATACAAACTACAAATTTCTTCTATTTTCATAAATTCAAATACACGAGATAACCTGATTCACACTAAGTAACCCATATTTACCTTTTTTTAAAATGTTTTTAAAAAAGGTTCCATTTAATAAAAAAAAAAATTGAAGTATTTTTAACACGTAAAAAAGTAACGTTTTTTTATTTTTTATTTTTTTGCTTAAAAAAAAAAAGGCAATTGATATCATCTTTTAAAAGAAAAATAAATCAAATATTACTTTTAATTTTTTTTTTGTTTATTTAAAGAAAAAGTAAAAAGAGTACTTAAAAATGTTATCAAATGATGGTAACTTTTAAATTTGATCTTTTTGTTTTTGATGTAAAATATTTTCTGCAATATATATATATATATATATATCCAGTACATTTGGTTGCTTCTGAAATACCTTACACATTTATAAAAAAAAAAAAAAATTGAATAACAGGCAAAACGTAAAAATAAGTAAAAGAATGAAGAGGAATATAACAAAGAAAAAAAAAGGTTGAAATTACTCTGGTTCGAGTTGGAGACGTGTGGATCAGGAGAAATGGATCATATGTGGCCCACAAGATCCCAGAGATGGGACCCACTTGTGTTTGAACTTTGAACCCACGGCCTGCTGTTTTGATATTGTTTGCTTAGCTGTCTATTAAATTATCAAATCATGAAACATCAATTGACTAATTCTCTTTAGAAAATTAATCACGGACTTTCTTTCATGTGATGTTATATTATAAGAATAATTTATACTACCGTAGAGAGCCATTCAATGTCAGCCGCCTGATTTTACAATACTGGCCTCAGAGAAAGGTAGTATTTTCATTTGAATCAATCAGCAAATCCAAATTGCTGTGGTAGATGGGCCAATGTCAAATGCATGCATGGATTTAGGCTTTTTTTTTTTTTTTTCGGTTGACAGGAAGAAGAAAAAAACAAAACAACCACTTCGTTCTAATAAAGGTCACAGAAGTCATATTAACGAGGAGAGTTTTCAAGTCTCTAGAAGGTTCAACAAAGATCCTCCATTTAGCATTTGAGTTATGTTTATAATATGTCACAAAAGGATAGTTTAGTTTTGGCATGACACGTGTACGTACAAAACATTTATATATACAGATCAAGAAAAGTTCTCCTATTCAGAACAGACATGCACACAGGGTTCAAAGCTTCTTTATTTGGAATGTCGCAAGATCTCTAATCTTCTCTCCAGAGCAAAAAATATTGGGCACGCACATAAAGGGGTCCCAAGCTGGTCACCGCCTTATTTGCCCTACCGACTTTAGAATAAGAAAACAGAATGCGACATGAAAACTGTTATCTTCGGATATCTTCCAATCCTTACTCTTATGAGAAACAAAGTTTAATATGGCAACGACCATCTTCGAATATCCTCAAATCCCTATCTTTGGGACTCCAAATTCTAATCAACTTAGGAGATTTGTAGCTTATAAATAAAACCCTAAGGTGTTCTTTTCAATGACAGCGATTCAAGTTCTTTCAATTTCAGTCTTCGTTTTATTTTTACTGACTTTACCATCGGAACGGCTACCACTGGAGCCAACCAGGTAGCCCTCTGATCTCTTTTTTTTGAGTTCTTGACAAAAGACGAAGAGCGGAAGCTCCACTAATCAAAAAGTGCTACATCAGTTTGGCATTGTATGTGGGAAAAAAAAAATCGTTTCTCTCTAACCTTTTCTTTGGCAGCAATAGCTCTCTTGTCTTTTTTCTCTGAAAAGACCATGGCACCCAATCTTCGTCCAAGAAAAAATTCTCAAAACCCCCGAAACCAACCTCTTGTTGGAAGAGGAAGGGGGGCAAATATCCAACCACTTACAACAGCAACTTGATCGGATCCAATGACAATCCGATCAGATGCAAGAATAGCTCCTCGCCATGTCCGAGGCTCTGGCCTCTATATCCCAAAATTAGCAGAACAATCCCACTCATCCTCCTACCAATGTTGCTAATGAAGGGGCTCAGCCTCCTGCCACCACCACCATGGGCAGAGGACCTGCTAATGAGGAAACCCCTAATGTGTAGTCGGTACACCCCCATGGTACCGCTCACTCAAGGGGTGATCCCCAGCCATCAACCGTAGCGGGGAAAGGGATGCCTGTTTTTTATCTGCTGTCCATTTCCAAAGCAAGACAAGAATCTCAACTCCGGCAGCCTCGGGAGCCAATCCAATACCACCAGAGTATCAGCCTCTAATAGCATCGGCTCCTTCGGTCCATAGAGGGCAACGTCCTCCTACCACCATTAGACAAAATCACCCCTTGAATATAGAGGCTAAAACTGCAAGACAAGGTCAACAGCGGGGCCCAAATCCACAGCCAATTCTGCCCAGAGTTCCCCAAAGGGCGGAGGAGATAGCGGACTCTATAGAGCAAATCGTTTTCACCAGAGGGACCAATGCCCCTCCAGAGCTGGATAAACTGGGAAAGCTGCTCGGGAGGTTCGCCACACCGTTCACTCCTATCATAATGGCTGAACAGCGGCCAAAGAAATTTGTTGTCTCGAAGTTCACCCTTTATGATAGGTCTGAGGACCTTGGAGACCACCTTTCCCACTATCAACATATAATGGCTCTACATAGGGCTATTGATGCCTTCACGTGTCGAACCTTCGTAACAAGCCTTAAAGGTATTACTCTGAAGTGGTTCCACAGCCTTCCTCAAAAGTCGATCACTAACTTCTATAAACTCAATAGGCAGTTTCTTGATCGATTCCTAACTAGCAAGAAATTAAGAAAGGGTCCAGAATTCCTACTGACCATAAAGTAGGCCAAAGGGGAGCCACTCCGGGAGCACATTGCTCATTTCAATGCCGAGCATACGGAGATAGCAGATTGTAGCCCAAGCTTCCTAGTAGTAGCGCTCACTTCTGGTCTAGGGCCTGGACGCTTTCAGAACTCTTTGACAAAGAATCCCCCCATTGACATGGCAACACTCATAAAGCGGGCACGAAAGTACATAAACTTGGAGGACACTAAGATATCCTTCCGAAAATCCAATGAGTAGGCTCAAAAGGATGATCACATCCAAAAGAGGGACTCCAGCGTGACTAAGAAGAGGGTCAGAAGTCCTGACAGGAGGACAGCACCCAGAACGCAGAATAATCCCAACTCTAGGAGATATAGAACATTCACCCCTTTGAACACCTCCCACACTCACATACTCCGGCAAGTACAGACCCGTAAGGATCTAAAGTGGCCAAAGCTACTAAAGAGCAATCCTGATACTAGGGACCAAAACAAGTACTGTGATTTCCACAAAGATCACGGCACACCACTAACGAATGCAGGGCCCTCAAGTAGGAGATTAAGTAACTCATCAGACGAGGGCGACTGCGAGAGTTCGTCCGACAGGACGAGAGGCAGAACCTCTATAATGACAAGCCACCATAAAGAAGGCAAAAGTAGAGGCCTGAAAGAGGGAGGCTCGGAACGAGCAACCGCACCAAAACAATCAGGTCATCTTTGTCCTCTATGTTGACAACTCGATGGCAGAAATGTTCAATAGAGCTAGGAAACGGTATGCTCTAGAGGCAACGGCAGAACCCAAAGTCTTCCAGATCTCAGCCCTAGTGACTTCAAGGCCACCACCGCCGTAATGGCGGGATTCGATGGGAGCCTCAATACGCCGCTAGGGAAGATAGACCTCCAAATCACAATGGGAGAGGGGGACGACCAGAAGATGTTGATCTCAGAATACATGGTCCTGGACTCCGAGTCCCCCTACAACATCATCACAGGAAAACCTTAGCTTCATCAAATGGGAGTAGTCACCTCGACCCTCCATCAATGCCTGAAATACGTACAAAACAACAAGGTCTATTCCATTAGAGGCTGCCAGCTAATCGCCCAAGAATGTCACACTCTCGCGCTGAAGGAAAAAGCCCCTAAATAGCAATTACAGCATCCTCGTAAAAGAGGAAGCCCTGCTCCTTCCAACCTTCATGAGATGGAGGAGTGCCCCTCCGAAATCGACGAGCCATTAAGCCTTAGGGAAAGGGACAACATAGCCAAGCCAATGGAAGAACCTACCAAGGTGCTTGTCAGCTCTGAAAAGAGAGGATGGTATTTACAGATTAGCTTAGATCTGTCCTCTTCCGAGCAATAAAAGATGGTTGAATTCCTAAAGAACAACCTGTCGGTATTCGCTTAGGAAACTAAGGATGTGGAAGGGATCGACCTTAACCTTATCTCCCACAAGCTGATGACCAACCCAAATCACCCTCCTTTGAGGCAAAAGAGAAAGACGTTTACCTCCGAGCACTGTAAGATTATGAACGAAGAAGTCTAGAGGCTGCTAAGTGATAAAATGATAAAAGAGGTATTCTATCCAGAATGGCTCGCCAACACAGTCCTTGTTAAAAAGAAGAACAGAAAATAGAGGATTGGCATTGACTACACAGGCCTCAACAAAGCCTTTCCCAACAGTTTCCCTCTCCCTAGGATTGATCAGCTGGTTGATGGAACCGTAGGGCATAAGCTCATGAGCTTCATAGACGCTTCCTCTATGTATAATCAGATCTAGATGTACCCCCCTAAACCAAGAAAAGATATCCTTCATATCCAAACGAGGTCTCTATTGCTATAGAGTGATGCTGTTCGGTTTAAAAAAAGTTGGAGCCACATATCAACGTCTGGTGAACAAAATGTTTGGCCCCCTCATTAGTGATACAATGGAGGTCTATATTGATGACATGCTAGTCAATAGCTTATAGAAAAATGACCACATCCAGCACTTGAGCCGAACATTTAACATCTTGTGGTAGCACAGAATGAAGTTGAGCCCCTTAAAGTGTACCTTCGGGATCACTAAAGGGAAGTTCTTGGGTTTTGTGGTCTCTCAAAGGGGAATTGAGGTAGACCCCACGCAGATAAAAGCGCTAATCGAACTAGAGTCACCGAAAACCAAGAAAAACATCCAAGGCCTGAACGAGAGGATAGTAGCTCTGAACCGGTTCATCTCCAAGTATACTGACCAATATCTCCCATTCTTCAGAGCTTTGAGGGGGAGTAAGGCCCCATAATAGACCCCTGAATGCGAAAAAGCTCCATCCCTCCTACGAAGAAGTACCGCTTCTTCCAAGTCTTATTAGAAGTGGGCACTAAGGAGAGGGGTCTAAACCTCTTGTCAAAAGACATGTAAAACATGCCCTCCGACCTCAAAAACTTTAAATCCATGTTACTTCGGATCAACTGGAGATCCACTTCGATACCATTTACCTAAAACTATAAACCCTAACAAGTGCCTCCAACTATTGATGTTAAGGTCGGCATAGCATATGTTGAACCATTTGAAAAAATTCCTAATCAAGGGGTGAAGAGGAAACCTAAGTCCAATCTCAAACCACTCGAGATATACACAAATTTTTCCTCGACCAATGTCGGATGGACGATCCAACGGTCCAGGCACCCTACAAGTTACATTTTGGAAGAAGTTGAAAGCTGCCCTCAGAGCACCTAACATGCCTTAACTGATGGCGCTTTCTCCTTCCTCCCTCTAGGAAGGCCTACCTAAGGTTTCCTCCGCTACATTTATGGGTTCGATAAAAGCTTCTACAATACTAAGTTCAGGACTATGGGAGGAATGCTCGACTATCCTATTTTCTAAGTCCCCAAAGAAACTGCTACCTACAATTTGGACTTCTGATGGCACAGTCGTCTCAGAAGTGCTTTCTGTGCCATAGCCTATGCCTGACAAGGCGTCTGAGGTTGACATTGTGAAATAAAAGGGGAAGAAAAGAAGAAGAAGGAAAAACAATTGAGAATGAATTGAACCTGACCGGAAACTTGATCAGAGAGAGAAGGCTTCTCATGGAAACGATCTTCTCACTCTGTTTCGCTCAATATGCGGCAGAGTGCTTTTGGGACGCAAGGAAAATGAAGTAATGGAGGCCCATGATTCTAAACCATCGCGGCGGTTAAGGAAATGATGAACTCAAAAGTTCAATCGACGACTGACGTAATAAATGTCGCATCAACGGCTGTCGTAAAAGGTGAAGTGGCACGTTCACAATTAAGGCACATTACTCTTCAGAAACCTTCAGCCTCAGTCACGCAATGCACTAAATTGAGGCTCAAGGGAGGAGTAGTTGATATATTACAAAATAACGGACTAGTCTTGGCATGAGACGTGTAATTACAAAGCATCTACGCATACAGACCAAGGAAAGCTCTCCTATCCAGAACAAATATGCACACAGGGTTCAGAGCTTCTTTATTCAAAATGCCACAAGATTTCTAGTCTTCCCTTCAAAGCAGGAAATATTAGGCAGGCACAGAAAAGGGTCCTGAGCTAGTTATCGCCTTACCTGTCCTACCGACCTTGGAATAAGGAAGCAAAATGCGACATGAAAACTGCTATCTTCAGATATCTTCCAATCCCTACTCTTACGGGGAGCAGAGTTTAATATGGCAACTACCATCTTCGGATATCGTCAAATCTCTATCTTTGCGACTCTAAATCCTAATCAACTTAGGAGATCCGCAGTCTATAAATAACACCCTAAGGTGCACTTTTCAATGATAACAATTCAAGTTCTTTCAATTTTAGTCTTCATTTTATTTTTACTAACTTTATCATCGAAGCGGTTACCTATAGGAGCTAATCCTGGTAGCCCTCTGATCTCTCTTTTTTGAGATCTTGACAAAAGACGAAGAGTGAAAGTCTCACTTATCAAAAAGTGTAACATCAGTTTATATTTGTTCAAAAATCGATATAGAAGTTCCTTTCTCCATGAATATGATCGAATACACAACACTAAAAAGACATTGCAAGAGTCATACAATCTTCAATGATAGCAGCATAAGGATGGCTAGGATCTCTATCTGCTTGAACGAGGTTGACTGCAACTTGACAGTCCGAACTCAATGATAACTTTGTTGTACTAGTACCAGCTGGCCATCTTCAAAGCTTTATAGATAGCCCACAACTCTCCGCTAACTTATATTGTAAAAATTGTTTTGATAAACGTATTTAATTCTTTGGCAATATTGATTTTTCTTTTTTAAACTTATAAAAGTTCATTTTTGAAAATGTATTTTTTTCCTCAAATGCACTTTGAAGCTATTAGGAAAATCAAGAAGAAATTCTCTTCTTTTTTTTTTTGTTTTTTGTCTATCCAATCAGGAAGAAATTCTGAAACATTAACTTAACAAATTTTAAAGCTTTGTTAAAGCTATTTTCCAGTATTGATTTTACTCATCTAAGATATTAGGAGAAATAAATTAAAGACTTTTTTTTTATTATGGAAAAGAGGAGGAAATCAGTTCCCCCATATTTAGCCAATATTATTAGTTTGCAATTTGTTTAAAACTATTTGACTTATTTGAGCATTCTTATTTGAGAAATTGTAAGTATTCAGTCAATCCTCGATCAGTATTATTCCTTGTGTTGGGTCATGATAATTGTCTTCGTATTGTTCCAATTTTAATCAAATTTCATAATATAACCAAATTTTATTCAAAATATTAAGGTTCATAAATATTTGTTTATTATCTAATTGTGAACACTCTCATTTTATTTTATTTTTGAGAAAAATCAATTGAGATATTATTTAGATGAAATAGAAATATCATACTAGAGTGAACTTATAATAAAAGAAGACAATTTCCCTAGTCAAATAAGAACATAATCAATATATCTGGCATGTCTAGTTAATTCATAGGCTACATTATTGGCAGAACATCTAACAAGCTTACATTGGAAAGAAAAAAAAAGTTACCGAAGAGAGCTTTAACATCGGCTCGAATCATGCCTAGAGAGGAAAAATTATTAAATAAAATACCAACAAATTTTACAAAAATGCATCATTTTACATATCATGCCCCTACTAATTATTCACTTGCAAAAACTTATACAAAATTAGAAGATAATTTGTAAGCAAGCTTTTGCATGGATGTCCTTGATTAGTGACAATACATACATTTTTATGGCTTGGGTTCCTAGGCAGGGGTAACATATTCAGTATAAGAAGCAACCAATGAGTAGACAGTTATCATCCAAAAAAGATAATCGAAATAAACCATATGCTAGTGGCCAAATTACATCAAACATGCACTTAATTTTTCTGATGAAGTTTAATTTTGATTTGCACTATTTCGTTATTAGGAAGGCAACTGTTGGATATTGGGTCGGGTTGGACCCGAACCCATAGCCATTGGGGTATCCACAAAGTTTGAATGAGAGTTGTGATAAGATTAAAACTCTTATCATTATCTAGTTGGTTTTGGATTTGAACCAACGCAACTATTTATCCTGCAATATAGTTGCGGGATAAGTGTGGAAAAAGAGTTTTTGGTTATTGTGAAACTCTCCTGGCTCCCAAGTTCTCTCTGAGATTCTTCTGAGGCTACCATCTATACTTTGGATTTGGATTGTGTAAAGACATAAAAGACTCGTATTGTAGTCGTTCTATTGACGAGAGAGTTCCATCCGTGGGGATCCAGTTGTCATCAGAAAGCCGTAATACAAGTAAAGATCTTCCGCTTCCGCGAACCCGATTGAAAGAGGTAACCGGGTTCATACCCAATTTTTATATATCTTTTCCGTCATTGGTATCAGATCCATATTTTACTTGTGTTCGCTAATTTGATGATATTATGCATGAATATATCATTAGTATTGTTTAGATCCTGCATAACTTGAATTAAAAGGTTTACCCACTTAACTATTTTTTGAATGGTGATTATTTGAATACCTTTTGAACGATCCGCCATGGTGAATATGTTCTTAATATCCCCAATAGGTAGTCCTTAAAATTTCATGACGATCCACCGTTGGATCAACGAGAGATCTGAGTTTAAAGTTCTGATTTTTCAAGAAAATACAACTTTATATGAATTTTTGGGTTTTAATACGATCTATAAAACCTTGATTATTATGCAATGAAATTTATATCGAAATGTTCCTTGTCACAAGAGCTTTCTAACGATATATGGAACATAATTTTTCATCAAAAAATGAATGAGATATAAGGTCCCAAAGTTTGACAGCAAGTCATGACCAAACCTTATTTTTGGAGAAGATGAATTGCAGAGGAATGCAACCCCCACTCTCGGCGGGGCACAGTGGGAGCGCATGCATCATCTTTCGGGGCCTATTTTTTGACACCTCCGGTGAGTAGGCCTCACTTACTGAATTTGTGACCCCTGTGATATATTTTTTGTAATTTTTTCGCTTCTGAAAATTAGTTTAAATTAATTTTTATTACGAAAAAGTGTCAAAAAACTGATTAAATATTTTTTAAAAAAATTTCAGAATGCTATATTTGTGGTTAAAATTACATTAAAGTGTTTAGTACACTGTTTGGGGTCCAAGAAATGTTTTGGTAAATTTTTCACCTATTTTTGGATATTTTTGGGCTTTAAAAAAAATTAGTTTTTTATCCCAAAAATTGGTTAAAAACTCCAAAAAAATTACTTTAAATGTGAAAAATTCTTGGAAAGGCTCTAAAAATGAGGAACAATTGTATTATGCGTGGATTATATTTTTGGGTCATATTGGATTATTTATACATTAATTATCATGTGGGTAATTACTTGTTGCATTTTATTTATTTGATATTAATTCTCATTAATTGTGAGACCCAAATACCCGACTCCCATTGTGGTGAGGTGTGGTAAAGTCATCCAACAAAGCTCATTATATTGTTCTATTTGATGTGTTTGGATTTACTTAATAGAATTGATATTCTAGTACATGTGTAGTGTGATGTTTGGATTTACAAGGATAATTTCGAGATATATGAGTTTTTGGCGCGACATCTCCATTTATTTAATTTTTACTAGTAGATTGATGTAGTAGGTTGATTCAAGCTATGTAATATCTTTTTTGAGAAATGATGTATTAATTTTTGGGAAGCCTTGTAATGGGATGTGTTTTCGCAGCAAGACTCACTATATCCATAAATTATTCTTGGCATGTTGTACTAGAATGCCAATTAGACTCAATTGGAGTCCATTTATATTGGCAATTATTATTATTGTGTGGATGAATTAAATTAGTTTTAATTCAAATTTATTTTGCTCGAAATTAGCTAAAAATATACTTCTATTTTACATAAATGAAAGATGATTATGAGCCTAGCGAAATTTTTGATCTCATTATATAAATATAAAATAATATTTTTAATTGGTTTCTGGTAGCAAAATAATAAAATATTAAAATGTATGCTAAATGTCACCTTGCACAAATTGAATGTAGATGGCCTCCAAAAATGTGATTACTGACCTCACAAAGGGTGAAAAGCTTATTGGTACCAACTATAACATATGGCATAGAAAAATTCAATACCTACTAAATAAGCAAAAGGCTCTAGAGACCTTGACTAATGTCATGACCCCACTTGAGGAGGGCAATAGTGCCCAGCACCAGTCAAAACATGGAAGTCTACTAGGACTGGATAAAGAAAGATCAATGCGTGCGCTTTACTATGTTAAGCAGCATACATAATGATCTTATTGGAGAGTTTGAAAGTTCTCCCACAGCCTATGATATGTGGAATATGCTAAAAATTTCTTTTGGAGGAACTACTACCACAAGGCTACGTGCCTTGACCCTCAAATTTGAGGGATACAAGATGGATTCCAAGCACACCATGGTTGAGCACTTGAGGGTGATGTCAGCCATGATCCGTGATCTTAAGGCTGCTGAAAATGATCTTACTGATGAGCAGCAGATCTTAGTAGTTATTCACTCCCTGTCGAAAACATGGAACCAAATTAAGCAAATTCTGACCCATAATGAGAATATAAAAAATTTTGTTGATATTTCGCGTCATTTGGAGTTAGAGGCGGAGCGCTAAAAGGCGAATCGCTCTACTGTCCTTGTCGCCTAAGGTGGCTATGATAAGGCTCGTGGGCTTAATCAAAGGAGACGAAGAGGTAAGAAAAAGCAGGGCGGAGCAAATAACTTGGCTCTAAAGAAAGGCAAAGTAGCCAAGCGCCAAAGAGGCAAGCGTGGAGGCAAGAAAACTTGGCCAAAGTGAAGTGCTATAACTGTCAGAAGTTGGGACACTTTGCTCGTGATTGCACTGAGCCAAAGAAGGTATCCACTAACCAGTACTCTTTTTTTTCACTTGTTTGTTCACATGTATTAGTTGCTTATTCATCTTCTTTGTGCATATTGGTAACATGTTACACAGGAAATAGTAGGTTTCGTGGAATACCATCGGATACCAGGAGGTAGCCAAAGCATTTTTATGGGAAATAGTGCAAGTGCAAAAGTTATTGGAGTTGGTGCTTATCAGCTCAGATTGCACTCAGGGCGTACACTGATTCTGCATGGTGTGCTTTATGCACCTAGTGTCCGATATAATCTAGTTTCTATTTCAGCACTGGTTAAACTTGGTTTTTCTTTTAGCATTGATGGTAGACAAATGGTTATGTTTTTGGATGGTGATTGTTTTGGACATGGTTTTCTTTCAAATAATCTTTATCAATTAGATGTGTTAAATTATAATTCTTCATCTGTATGTTTAGGCTTGTGATGATTATATAGATGATTCTATTAAATAGGCATACTAGACTTGGCCATATTGGACAAAAAATGATGGCTAGATTAGCTAGAGAAGGCCTATTGGGGTCTCTCGTTAAAGTAAGCCTACCTACATGTAAGTCTTGTTTCGCTAGAAAGAGCTGTCATAAGCCTTTTGGAAAGGCTACTAGGGCTGCTCATCCTCTAAAATTAGTCCATTCAGACATTTGAGAACCAATAAATGTGAAGGCATGCAATAGCGCTTCTTATTTCCTTACTTTTATAGATGATTTTACGCGATATGGTTATGTTTATTTGATTTCTCACCGATATGAAGCATTGGATTGCTTCAAATGCTTTCTAGTTAAGGTTGAGAATCAAATCGAGCAGGAGACTTGAGGTCTTTCGCACTGACCGTGGACGCGAGTATCTATCAGATCAGTTCAAGGAACTATGTAAGGAAAAGGGAATATGCAGGCAATTGATGATTTCTAGAACGCCGCAACAAAATGGTGTTGTTGAGCGACGAAATCGTACATTATTAGACATGGTTAGATCAATGATGACGCAAGCTAACATCCTGATCAGCTTCTAGGGGGATGCTTTATTGACTGCTGCCTACATTCTTAATCGTGTGCCTTCCAAGTCAGTTCCAAAAACCCATTATAAGCTTTGGCATGGGTAGAAGCCAGATTTGGGGCATTTACTGACCATGGGGGTTGGCTAGTTATGTTCACAACACTTCTCATCAGTATGGGAAGTTGGGCTCGAGAGCTAACAAGAATATTTTTGTTCGTTACTCTAAAAGCTCAAAAGGCTATGTGATGATTGGTAAGCAACCTGATAGAGGAATGACTACGTTTGAGTCACGCGATGTGGATTTTATTGAGAATGATTTTTCGAGCATTGGTGAAGCCAAAACGAACCTTGAACTCTATGAAGTGGTAGATTTTGAAGATAACCTAGCTCCTCTCAATGATGGTGGGGAATTGGTTTCTCATCCTGAAATTCCCAATGAGGATAGGAGTAATCTTCAATCTAGTGAGAGTTTTGAGTTAGATTCTCAAGAGAGTCAAGTTCGTAAGAGTAACCGTGGTGTTATCCCTCGTCGTCGTTTTGAGATTGAAGAGGGATGCACTTATGGCTATTTCATTAGATTCAGATGAGCCCTGCTTCTTTTAGTGAAGTGCTTTCTTCACATGCTTATAATGAATGGATGATTGTTATGGAGGAAGAGATGAGTTCTATGGATAAGAATCGTGTTTGGGATTTAGTTGATCTTCCTACTGGGCGCAAGGCCAATGGAAACAAATGGGTCTTCAAGATAAAGTACAAGGCAGATGGATCAATTGACAGGTATAAGGCGCGTCTTGTGGCAAAAGGTTATACCCAAAAAGAGGGTATAGACTATGAAGAGACATTCTCCCTAGTGGTGAGGTTTGCCTCTATTCGCCTTATCCTAGTAATTGTCGCGTATATGGATTTGGAACTTTTCCAAATGGACTGTTAAGACTGCATTTCTCAATGGAGAACTGGGAGAAGAGATCTATATGACTCAACCAGAGGGTTTTGAAGTCAAAGGACAAGAGCGCAAAGTCTGTCGTCTCAAACGTTCTATTTATGGTCTCAAACAATCTTCTAGACAGTGGTATGTGAGGTTTCATAAAACCATAATATATCATGGTTTTGAGATGATTAGAAGAAGACCACTATGTATATGTAAAACGGTCCAAGGAAAGTTTCATTATCCTTACATTGTATGTTGACGACATTTTACTTGCTAGGAATAACTTAAAGGAGATAGTCGCCACTAAAGAGTGGTTGTCCTCTACTTTTGAGATGAAGGACATGGGCGAAGCATACAATATTTTAGGAGTGAAGATCCTGAGAGATCGATCAAAGAGGTTACTTAGCCTATCTCAAGAGACCTACATTAAAAGAGTCCTTGAGCGTTTCCATATGAATCACTTCCAAGCCTATAGACACTCCTATAGAGAAGGGATACGATTTACATCTTGGCCAATGCCCTAAGACAGTTGAAGAGAAGAACCAAATGTTTAAAGTACCTTATGCAAATGCAGTTGAGTATGTAAGCTTATTCGTTAGCAGTACATGATGGTAGTTTGGTTGAGGAAATTCTTATCGCACCTTGACATAGTGCCATGTGGGCTGGATGCTATGGTCATTTATTGTGATAATATGGCAGCTTTGGCATATGCAAAGGATCCCAAGTACCATGGGAGGACCAAACACATTGATATGCGTTTTCACTACATTCGAGATATGGTTGCGCAAGGGGAGGTGGTCTTGAGCCATATATCTACAAACAATATGATTGCAGACCCATTGACCAAACCCATCCCTAGAAATGTTTTTACATCACATGTTAGGAGTTTGGGTTTAGTTAAGATATGATGTACTGGACACCATTTTGACATTGTCTTATATATATGATTTTTGATTCATATTGTGATTTTGTATTCATATTGAGATGAATATTGTGCAAGCATACATTTCTAAAAAATGTTAACAAGCTTTGATTGGCTCTCTCACACTGAGCAATCGCCTTGGCGCTTGAATAGCGAAGCAAGATGAGACATTGAATTTTTGGCTTGTGAGAGAATTCATTTTGTCATATATGTCACCTTAACTGAGTCAAGATAAGATTTCTTTTTAAAGAATCGAGCATGAAGTTTGAGCCACACACCTCATGTAGCTTGAAGTAAGCCGAATGTGAACCTTCAAACAGGCGCTTGGACAGCGACTGGGTTGGAGTGTTTAGGTTAGGCGCTGAGATAGCAATGGGCGCTAGATAGCGACTAGACTAAGATTCGTTCGACGTTTATTATTATTTTTATGATATTGAGATTGACAAACCCAATTGAGTAGGAAGCTCCTATCGTAGCATATATTGCATACTGTATGTGATGTTAAGTATGACCTTTAATAAAGAGAATGACTGAATGTATCCCTGCTTCGTCACTGTGTGAGCTCTGTGAACCATTTTGAGTTCCACTGTGCCCTTTGTGACCTAAGACTACGTTATGAAGAGAAAGCTTGATGTTACTACTTTAGCATGTTGCTAAAGGATTATGATTGATGCGGTTCCGGCGAGGCATGTCTAGGAAAACAGTTGAGTTCGATTGGATTAACGTGAGTAGTTAGGGAAGATGGTTCTTTAATACACTATTGTGTTGTGACTCATTGCCCGGGCGATCGTGTCAGGTTTCTATGTCTATCGATATGATTATGAGTACAATACACATTAGACGGTCCATGCATCGTACTGAGATTAGTTCTTACGAGGAATAACGGATGCTGAATCTAATGTAACAGAATAGTCTGGGGCATAGACGAGATCATTTGTCTGTTTGTAGTGAGGTACTATATTGGTGTGATGGTAGCTCGATATAGTACTCTTACCCCGATCTTTCTCGTCCGGTCGCATGATCCATTTTATGTATGTTGAAGGTGATGTAGATGACTTAGCACTCACCCTTTGTAGATGATTAGGAGTTGTTGGATATTGGGTCAGGTTGGACCCGAACCTATAGCCATTAGGGCATCCACAAAGTTTGAATGAGAGGTATGATAAGATTAAAACTCTTATCATTATCTAGTAGGTTTTGGATTTGAACCAACGCAACTATTTATCCTACGATATAGTTGCGGGATAAGTGTGGAAAAAGAATTTTTGGTTATTGTGAAACTCTCATGGCTTCCAAGTTCTCTCTGAGATTCTTTTGAGACTACCATCTATGCCTCTAGATTTGGATTGTAGAAAGACATAGAAGACTTGTATTGTGGACGTTCTATTGACGAGAGAGTTCCATTCGTGGGGATCCAATTGTCATCAGAAAGCCGTAACACAAGTAAAGATCTTCCGCTTCCGCGAACTCGGTTAAAAGAGGTAACCGGGTTCACACCCAATTTTTATATATCTTTCCTGTCACACGGCAAACACAATGCATGATATTACTTAACTTGGGAAACAAGAATTTTAACAGTAAGTACATTTTTACCTAAACAGATGGCCATAGCATGGGTTTCCTCAGCTCTCCCTACTTTTAGGGATGAAAGGAATTTTCAAAAGATCTAACTTATTTCCTGATCATTGGAACAACTGCACCAAACGTTTGTATGTTGAAGACAATCAGGATCAAAGTCTCATCCGATATAGCAAAATTCTCTCATTTCATAGACGGTGATTAAAGTTCGAGATTCAAGCGCATGTGTACACACACACCTAGACAAAAAAATTTCCCTCTCAGGTCGTTATCCCCTAAACAAATGTAAAGAGAACCTCATATTTTATATTTCCTTGATTATTCAAAAAATTTCATTTTATATTTTCTCTATTTTCAAAAATGTCCATTAAACATGCGTATAACATTAAGTACTAGCATTAACCTATGCTATACACGGATTGGTGCAAAAAAAATGTTGATATATTACAAAATTTTCTCTATAAATCCTACTTACTATGAATCCAAATTTTAAATTATGCCTAAATTAATATAAAGCAATACAAATGTCAAATAAATTAAGTTTGCTATCTTATAATATGAGAATAAATTGACCACATCAATTCTTTTTTTCGATCTATTAATAGTATGTCAGTTTCCGTTCACGTTTAAGTCAAGTAAAAGTTTAATTAAGTAGTTTTTTGTACTACAATTTATAAGATTTAGGTTTTTTTTTTTTAAACTTAAATTTCTTTCCAAAAAAAAAAAAATTATGACTTGCGCGTAATTTTTTTTTACATCAGCTTTTTTCGCTGTTAGTAGTATGTTGGTTTCATATAATTTTAGTCAAGTAAAATATTAATCTAAGTATATGTTTCTTATCACAATTTATTAGATTTAGGTTATTTGATAAATTTAAATTAAAAAAAAAATATTATGTCTTGTACGTCATTTTTTTTCCTTCTAATCTTCGCTTTCTCAAATTTCTACTCGTTCGACTCTTTTCTCTCGAGCTCAAAATGTAACCAGATCTTTTACAGATAGAGTTAACAAAATATTTTAAAATATCTAAGTTTCTTAATTAAAAATATTATTTTTAAAATAAGAATCCAATTCAAATTATTAGTTTTTTATTTTGATAAATTCCAAAATGTTATAATTAATTTAAAAAAAAATCAATTATTTTACATCTTATCTTAAATTTAATTGTAGAATCAAACACTTATAATAAAGCCAAAAGTTATAACTGTTAGTAAGGACACAACTTGATTTTCTTATGCTTCATAAAAGCGAAAGCCTTGCACTAAGTGGCCAATGAACATGAGAGATTACATCATTTAAAGTATCAACCGGATAGGGATAGGCTGTCAAGCACTGATGCCACATGTCACGTGACAGCAAATTTATAGGGTAATCACTGGTCCCATAAAGACAATAATAATATTTATCCGAGTTGGGTTGTTTATTATTTTTTTTAACATCAGTTTTTTTTGAGTCATTTTTTTTGTTAATATTATGTTGGTTACATTAAAGTTTAGTCAAGTAAAAGTTTAATTTATGTAAGTTTTTTTTATCACAATTTATTAAATTTAGTTTATTTGATAAATTCAAATTACTTTCAAGAAATAATTTACGACTTGCTCGTCACTTTTTTTTTTTTTTACATCAATTTGTTTTTTTTTCCCTACTCCTCTCTTTCAGCTCCTCTTCGAACTCTAAATTTAATCAAATGTTTTACTGATAAAGTTAACAAAATATTTAAAATATCTAAGTTTCTTAATTAAAAAATTTTACTTTTAAAATTAGAAACCAATTCAAATTAATATTTTTTTATTTTAAATATAAACTTATTTGTAATATAATTATTTTTTTACAGTAACCCTTGTGCTAGATTATGTATATGTGTGTGTATATATTCTTTGATTATGTATATTTTAAATTATTTAAATATAAATTTATTTATAATATTAAAAAAATCTTCTCCTATTTGACGACAAAAATAAAAAAAAAAAAACGTTGAGATTCATGTTTCGATTTTAAATGAATTTAATTTTTTTATAATATTTTTTAATAACTAGAATAAATTGCTAATAATTAAAGTCATAAAAATAATTTTAAAGTAAACCACAAATTGTTTCACTAATTTTTCTTTTTTCATTTTTGTATGAATTTTTTTGGGTTGTGAGTGGATTAGGTAATTGAAATACAGACTATAAAATAAGTAATTATCGCATTTTATTCTTCTAATATAGTCAACAAACGGAGAAGAAAAATAAGTACAAATATGTGACTCTTTTATCTCATCAAATTAAAGCAACACCGGCCTTTGTCTTGGACCAAGTGATAAAGAGGCAAAATGAAATCGAAAGTCAGGCGTTTATTTATTTCTTTATTTTACTAATTAGGAGGTATTTGGGTCCTCTGAAGGCTTATTTAATGTTTATATCTCTCTTAGCAGAGCTACCTACCTATAGATACATGCATATTACATATACACACACTAATACGCACCAACGGTAAATCATGACGCCGCCAGATCGCTGAAGACTGTGTGCACGTACCGCAGCCCAATTTTACTTTGGCTATGTTTGGTTAAGACAGCATTTAATGATTTTTTTAACTTTCTAATTGTTTAATGTTTGATGAAAAATGTAGGGATTTCATTATTTTTATTCCATTTTAATTTAACATTTTCACATAAATAAAACAATATTGTTTATTTAATAAATAATAAATAATAAATTTTATTCATATAAAAAGATAAAATTAAAATGAGATAAAAAAAATAAAATTACTGACATTATTTATATTTGATTCAATTAATAATCACATTTAGTAGATTAGAACTTACTTTAAAATAGAATTTAAAAAAAAAAATTTAGCACAATTTGTTTTAAAAATAACTTAATAATGATATTTATTTATAATGGATTGAAACATTATAATATCATTTAAATATTTATCAAATATATTTATTTAAATATTAAATAATAATTTTTTATAATTATTACTTAAATTTTAATTTAACTTAAATTATACTTTTCCTTCGACTAGACGAGAACTTTATCACCCTCTCTTTCTTTGGAGACGATAAAGCGTTAACTGGAACACGACCGGCTCTAGCCGGTCCCGTTTATCACTTTCGCCTTCTAGAGAGAGAGTCCCACTCCCATCTGCATTGTCACACCCTCCAACGGCTTCCGCCCTTTGCCTCTCTCTATCTAACCATCCTCCTCTGTCCAGAGAGAAACAATTGGAAGACAAGGAGAAGCAACCTCATTTAGAGCACCCAAAGCGTTCTTGAAGTCAAAGACAATCTCTCTCAATCTCTATCTCCATTTCTCTTTCTGACAGGTCTGTCTTTTCCTTTTCCTTTTCTTTTTCCTTCCATTTAGTTCATCCTGTTTCATTCATTTCTGAAGGACCAAATCATCGTTTCGATTTAATATGTATTGCTGTTTATCTTCCTGGTATGTGCTGTGATCCTCAACAAATATGGTGAAAACACCAAAACCCAGACCTCAAATCTTGAGTTTCCAAAGGGGCTTTGCTGGAACATAACTCTATATCTCTCTCTCTGACCTTACCATCCCTCTATCTATAGGGTGTATGTATTGGGGTTTGTTGTTTCGCTTAGATGGGTATCTTGGAGTTTTGGACAATCTTTATTGTTCTTGGGCTTTCGTTACAAGTTTCGGTTTCTAAATTCTCAAAACCTGACATGCAATTCAAACGATTTGAAGGCACTGGAGGGTTTCTTGACTGGTTTGGATACGGTTATTAATGGTTGGGACACCAATTCATCATCTCCAAATTGCTGTAATTGGGTTGGCATCACGTGCAACTCTTCCTCTCTCGGATTGAACGATCCAATCAACTCTATTAGGGTAGTGAAATTGGAGCTTCAGAGGCTAAGATTAACGGGCAGACTTTCTGAATCATTGGGTAATTTGGACCAACTTAGATACCTCAATCTCTCTCACAATTTCCTCCAAGGCTCGCTTCCAATGTCGCTATTGCATTTGCCAAACTTAGAGCTCCTAGACTTGAGCGACAATGAGTTGTCCGGCTCGATTCCAATGAACATCAACCTGCCATCGATCCAAGTTTTCGACATTTCAGACAATTCCTTCAGTAGTTTGGTTCCAGTAGGTATATGTAATAACTCAACCCGGATTCAGTATATCAATTTCGCGGTGAATAATTTGTATGGGAATCTTCCAGCCGGACTCGGGAATTGTAGTTCATTACAGCATGTCTGCATGGGTTCCAATTACCTCACCGGCAACATTCCCGAAGATCTGTTTCGGCTGCCAAAATTGGGGCGTTTGAGTCTTCAGGACAACTGGTTCTCTGGGCAGCTGAGTAGCGGTATTGGTAACCTCTCTAACCTTCTTCGTTTGGATATATCGTTAAATGGGTTTTCAGGAAATATACCAGACGTTTTTCATAGCTTTGGAAAGTTACAGTATTTCTCTGCTCAATCAAATAATTTCACTGGTCGAATACCTAATTCTCTATCGAATTCCCAGACTATTACTTCACTTAGTTTGAGAAATAATTCGTTGGAGGGTCCACTTGATCTTAATTGTTCAGCTATGGCGGGTCTGGTCTCTCTTGATTTAGGTTCCAATCAGTTCTCTGGGTCTATTCCTGATAATCTTCCCTCTTGTCCACAACTTGAGACTATAAATCTCGCCAGAAACAACTTCACTGGCCAAATTCCCGAAAGCTTCAAAAATTTCCAGAGTCTATCATACCTTTCCATCTCGAATTCCAGCATTTATAATCTTTCTGCTGCCCTTGGAATTCTACAGCATTGCCGGAACTTAACTACTTTGGTTCTCACCTTGAATTTCCATAATGAAGAATTGCCGTCTGATCCCAGTCTGCAGTTCACAACACTAAAGGTTCTTATTATCGCCAACTGCAAACTCACTGGTTTAATCCCCCAGTGGTTGAGTAATTGCACACAATTGCAATTATTGGATTTGTCATGGAACCGTTTGAGTGGAACAATTCCGGCTTGGTTCGGCAATTTTCAGTTTCTTTTCTACTTGGACTTGTCTAACAACTCTTTTACTGGGGAGATTCCAAAGAGCTTAACAGGATTAAAGAGCCTCATCTTCCGGAATATCTCATTGGAAGAGCCTTCATTGGATTTGGATTTCCCATTTTTCATGAAAAGAAACACAAGTGCTGGAGTGTTGCAGTATAATCAAATTTGGAGCTTTCCACCAACACTGGACCTCAGTAATAACTTTCTCACTGGACCAATCTGGCCAGACTTTGGGAATCTGAAAAAGATACATACTTTGGATCTGAAATGCAATAATTTATCGGGAAGCATTCCTAGTAGTTGGTCAGGTATGACAAGCATTGAGACTCTGGATTTGTCCCATAACAATCTGTCTGGAACAATACCTCCTTCCTTGGTAAACCTCAGCTTTCTGTCAATGTTCAATGTTGCATACAATCAGCTTTATGGGATAATACCTAATGGAGGCCAATTTCTAACCTTTCCAAACTCGAGCTTTGAGGGGAACCAGGGTCTATGTGGTGAACATGCTTCTCCCTGTCCAGTTAAGGACCCGGTTTATCGAGAATCATCCAGAAAATCAAAGAGAGAGAAATGCACCACTATTATTGGAATGGCTGTTGGGATTGGACTTGGGACAGCTTTTTTTCTTGCTCTCATGTTCTTGATTGTTTTGCGGGCAAGTAGCCGACGAGAGATTGATCGTGAAAAAGAGGAGGTTGATTCCATTGAAAAAGATTTGGAAGAACTTGGGTCAAGATTAGTGGTTCTTTTCCAAAACAAGGAGAATAACAAAGAGCTCTCTCTTGATTACCTTCTGAAATCTACTAATGACTTTGATCAAGCTAACATAATTGGCTGCGGGGGCTTTGGTTTGGTCTATAAAACTGCTCTTCCTGATGGTAGGAAGGTTGCTATCAAACGGCTTTCTGGCGAGTGTGATATGGAGCGAGAATTCCAAGCTGAAGTCGAAGCTCTCTCAAGGGCTCAGCATCCAAATCTTGTCCTTCTTCAAGGGTATTGCAAGTACAAGAATGACAGGCTCTTAATATACTCTTACATGGAGAATGGTAGCTTGGATTATTGGTTACATGAGAAAGTTGATGGGCCTGCCTCACTAGATTGGGATACAAGGCTTCAAATTGCTCAAGGGGCAGCAAGAGGGCTTGCTTACTTGCACCAATCATGTGAGCCCCGTATTCTTCATCGAGATATAAAGTCGAGCAACATTCTTCTGGATGACAACTTTGAAGCTCACTTAGCTGATTTTGGTCTGGCAAGGCTCATACTTCCTTACGACACCCATGTCACTACTGACCTTGTCGGGACATTAGGCTACATCCCTCCTGAATATGGTCAAGCTTCTGTTGCGACTTATAAAGGGGATGTGTATAGTTTTGGGGTTGTTCTTTTAGAGCTTCTTACTGGCAAGAGGCCAATGGATATGTGCATGCCAAAAGGAAGCCGGGATTTGATCCCTTGGGTTATTCAAATGAAGATTGAGAAAAGGGAAAGCGAGGTGTTTGATCCTTTCATCTATGATAAGCAACATAATAAGGAACTGTTGCGAGTTCTTGAAATCGCTTGCCTTTGCTTAAGCGAAATCCCTAAAGTAAGGCCTTGCACTCAGCAGCTAGTTTCTTGGCTTGATGACATTAATGATGCCAACATCTAGCTTTCAGATGTGTTACCGGAAGATTCTGGTCTCGTGGCTGGAGAATCACCTTGCACATTCATTTTTTGAGAAGTATAGAATAGAGATCCTGATGTATATACCGACTCACATACTCGGCATGTTGGAGGACAGGCAGGGATATTGTAAGTGTGTTTAATTGCTTTTGAGATTAGTTCATTACTTTCATTGCAGAGGCAAACATGTATAAAATACAATTTACTGACTCTGTCTATTTTATGATCGGCCATAGTCCATTGTTGATAATAGGAAAAGTCTTACTTCTCATTCATATTTCTGTGATTCAGATACCTACCTTGTATATACTACTATCACCATAATCTGCAGGGAATTTGTGTAGTCCTAAACATGATATATATATATATATATATATAGAGAGAGAGAGAGAGAGAGAGAGAGAGAGAGAGAGAGAGAGAGAGAGAGAGAGATTGGTATGTTTATCCATCATTGTATTTTGAACATAGTTGTTTAGAAAGTCTGTCCAAAAAATTCCCTTGTAGAAGGTAGGTGCCATATGGTGGACCTATTCATAGAAGTTGAATAAAAGCACGAAGAAAAAAGGATTGAAGTCCTAATGTGGATTGTGGACAGCAAAGTCTAAAATGTGCAGCTGTTGACAACTTCCAGATATCAACGGTTTAGAGCAGTGGTTGACGTATACAAATTAAGATACAAAAATTAATCAACAATTGAATTGACTTACCGATCACAATGCCTTCTTAATTGCTGGTGGCTCATTTTTATATTAAAACTAATATTTTGTTAGCTGAAATGAAGCTCTTCTTAATTTATGGCATATCTTATATATAGAACTCACAGCTTTTTCATTGTTTATCCATATACTGTTGTACTCTTTTGATTTTCTGTTCTCCAATCTCTGCTCTTGTTTAGAGGTCAGATTACTTTTTCCCTTGTTTGTATGTCTTTCGATTTTCGTAACTTGAAATGGATCTCTTGAATAATTTGGCCAAAAGTTGAACTCGTGGAGCTTCTTCACTAAGAAGCTTCAAACCATGAGTTCACAAAAAAAGGCAGGAGAGGGAGAGTCTTGTGTATGTATAGTTAATGGTGAAAGACATCTCCAAGTGCATGCATGTTTAGCAAGTGCATTTATCCATAAGCAAGATGGCGTGCATGAGCATCGGTTAAAAGATGTTGAAATATGAAACCTTTTACTATATATATATATATATATATATATATATATTTTACAGCAATGTGTATCAATCGAAACATATACAAGTCTCTTATCATTTTTAACCCTTGTGTTATTCAATTTTCATGCTCATGAATGTGCTGCAGAGTTTACAATCTTCTCCACGCAGTGTTGGAGTAACAGTGAAGTAAAGAACGTGATTACCATGACTGAGCAAGAGAATGAAAAAAATTTGATATGGCAAGGAAGACAAGTAAACCTTCATATTTTATTTTATTTTCCTATATGTTCCATGATAATCGAGTAAGAGAAAATGATTTCCTTCACGTTGTCTTTTTCAATCCACAAGCAAAATGAAACTTAAAAGATGTTGTAATGAAACTAAAAATAAATAATATACAAGTCCAATTGGTAGAAATGGAGAGCTCAATAGTACTAATTTTTTTTTTTTATTATTATCAAATATTAATGTATTTAAAACTAATTCATTTATATTCTATAATCTTCTATTCATCAATGGCCTTTGTTAATCTTCATCAATAGTTCATTGATATTCTAAAAAGTAGTTCTAATCTTTCTCAAACGGATCCAAAAACCATATAGAGGAAGAAAGGTAAGTGCAACAACCAAGGTTTCAAACTGTTTTTTCTACTCATTTGGAAATAAATTGGAATTCAAAATTTCCTATTTTCTAACTATTATGCTGAATTTTAAATTTTTGGGGTTTTATATTATTAATAAAATTTTACGATATTTGATTGAATTTTAAAATATTCAATTAAGTTTTGATAAAATCTCACCAAATTTAACTGATTTTATAAAATATAAAAAAATAAAAAAAAACACTGTCCTTTCAAAATTTATAAAAAAATAATTTTTTTATAAATTATTTTTCTTTTGAAATTCGACTGAATGTTCTTTCAAAAATATTCTAATTATTTTAAAAAAAATATTCTAATTCAGATTCAAAAAGTCATTTCAAATCCGACTATGGGATTTTGAGACTGGCAACCTAAATGATCTTTGAAGAATTCAATTTTGGACACCAAATTCCTGGTCAAAATGGTTCTATTGTGAACAAATTGCCGACTTATGTCCACTTTAGACGTCACGACAGCCCTTCCCCCCCCCCCCCCCCCCCACACACACATATATATTGTTTTAGAACTGGCGGGTCAAGTGCGGCAAGTGGATACTATTATATACAATCATGCATCATCAAAGCTATTCATGTTGAACTTCTCTTTGCTGAACTTAAAAGTCTACATACATACATATACATATGTCTGTGCATAATATATGTTTGATGCTAGTAAACTCTGCGATGCACAAATTGCCGACTTATGTCCACTTTAGACGTCACGACAGCCCTTCCCCCCCCCCCCCCCCCCCCCAACACACACCACATACATATATTAATGTTTAAGAACTGGCGGGTCAAGTGCGGCAGGTGGATACTATTATATACAATCATGCATCATCAAAGCTATTCATGTTGAACTTCTCTTTGCTGAACTTAAAAGTCTACATACATACATATACATATGTCTGTGCATAATATATATGTTTGATGCTAGTAAACTCTGCGATGCACAAATTGCCGACTTATGTCCACTTTAGACGTCACGACAGCCCTCCCCCCCCCCCCCCCCCCCCCCCCCCCCCCCCCCAACACACACATATATTGTTTTAGAACTGGCGGGTCAAGTGCGGCAAGTGGACACTATTATATACAATCATGCATCATCAAAGCTATTCATGTTCAACTTCTCTTTGCTGAACTTAAAAGTCTACATACATACATATACATATGTCTGTGCATAATATATATGTTTGATGCTAGTAAACTCTGCGATGCAAGGTACGTATAAGGCTGGCCTTTCAATTTTTAATATTTTATAATTTTAATATTCAATACTTTTTTAAAGTACGCAACTTCTTTTTTTTTAAAAGGTAATTTTGAAGTAAGCAGCAGCTTATGTTGGAGGTAAGCAACTTAGTTTTATGATGGGAAATTAAAAAATCTTTTACTTAATAAAATATTTATTTAATAAATTCCATTCTTTTTTTTTTTGTTGGTACATCAATTGTCTTATTTATTAGTGTTTTGAATGAAAATATATATAGGAATGCAACCATATATATAGGAGATAATTGTCACATATGGTATATTTTGGTCATTGAAATTCTATAAATTAAATAATTAAGTGAATTGGATTATCTATCTTCTGACATTTACATCTACTAGTCATAAATCACGTGTGTTGAACTTGTTAGATTACAAAAAAAAAAAAATTTACCTTCAGCCAAATTTTTGTGTTAGTCCAGAGGACATAAGCCGCCTTAATTGATTGAAAAAAAAAAAAAAAAAAGGCAAATGAACTGGATGGAAAAATAATAAAGAAAGAGGATGAAGAAAGGAACGAGAAAAGATGAATCAGGGACGGAACTAGAAATTTATCTTTGGGAGGGGGAACTTTGTTCTTCATATTTGATTAAAAGTTTAAAAACTTAGTATTAATTGATGATATTTTTTCTCAATAATTATATTCGTTAATATATAGAAGGTTAGAAATTAGATAAAAGTCCAACAAAAAAAAAAAAACCCAAAAAAAAACTATAGGTTATAAAAAAAATCCCCCCCCCCCCCCCAAAAAAAAAAGTTGTGTACGACATCTTCCCTCTAAAAAAGCCTAAAAAAAAAACACTCACATTTTTTCAATGTGTTAGAAATATCATGCATAACACATTTATAATTTTCTTTGATAATATTAAAAATGTCTCTTTCAATATATACAATCAAACTATCATTTATCTATTAATCTCCCATTAGACTTTGCGTATGTGTTTGATACGCCATAAACCACCACTAGTTCAACATCTTGACATGTGTTCATACTGCTCTGAAGGACAAAGACTAGGTACGCCTGGGGTACCGAGCAATTCACCGCCTCAAAGGGACTACCGACCTCAGAATAAGGAAATAGAGTTCAACATGGTAACTTCTATCTGTAGATATCTTCGAATCCCAGTCTTCATAGTTCCTAATCCCACTCGAATTCGGATAACTAACAACCTATAAATAAGATTCCAAGGTATGTTCTCAATTCATGGTCAATTATTCTCTTCAATTATTAGTCTCTTATTCCTTTTTGACTCAATCATTAGAGCAACTACCACCGGAGCCTTTCCGGTAGCCAGTCTAACCCTTGTTCTTTACAAGAAACCTGAGAGGATTAACCTCCGATCAGAAACTGGTAACATCATTGTTCAAGGAAGCTTTTGTATTTGTGGTTGAGCCATCAACAATGGATGGGAGTCGTGATGCAAAGGGCATTTTTTTTCTCCACTAGAATAACATGAATGATGTATTAGCCTTTTAAGTTGTTCCATGTTTAATTGGTCAAATAGGTACAGGTGGGGATCCTCCTGTAGTTGTGAATTGGAAGGGTAATTGTGAAAACGTTTGATCTAAGGGGGGGGGGGGGAATAAAAATTAAAGGAATAAGTTTGAAATTTTTTCAAAAAATACCAAAATAAATTAAATTTTTTTTTTTTTGAGGTGATTGATCCTCCTGGGCCTTCATTGGCTCTGTCCATGAGAGGAATACAAAAAGGAAAAGAAAAAGCTATTACCCTATGCATTAGAAATAGTGCTAGCCTTAGCTCTAATAAAAAAATCTCTTTCTCTCTCTCTCTCTCTCTCTCTCTCTATATATATATATATATACATATTTATTTATTTATTTATTGATATGACTAAAGATTATTGAGATTAGGACATGTGGGCACCAATGTCATGTGTAGTCCTTACCTTTGGATCAAAGCCACACAAGTCAAGAGCTTAAAGATTCTAATAATAAGCTTACATATCAGCTTTGTAGTAAGCTCTGCTTTTCAAGTTAGCCATCTACATTTTTGACATGCAAGCGCGGGTCATTATTGAGCTCTACACAGACTGAGCTAATTTGTTACTCCGACTATTTACATATACAAGTTTGGATATCTTGTAGACTTCAATAAGAAAACTGCTACTTTTATGCTCATCCCATTGATATCAAGCTTACAAGTTTTACTCTCAAGGGATTCTATCGAAAATGACAACTATTATGCTATATACTTAAACCCTAAGTCCAACTGTAATTGGCTTAAGAACAATTCCTTCTTCAAAACTTTCTCAACCCTAACTTGATCACCGGAGTGGCCATCATTGAGGCCTCTTTGATGACCTTTTATCCTCTCTTGTTTTGTAGGAACCCTCTCAAGCCATCTCACCCATTGATCCATCCCGTATCAGTTTTCTACCATAACAGTTTGGTGTTGTCTTTAGAAATCGATCATTTTTTTATTTCCTTAAAACCTTAAAGTGTTTAATCCTTTAACATTGCTTCAAAACTATGTCCAAGGAGAAATCAAACCATACCTTCTCGGCAATCCCAAACACTTAATAGGCACACTAATCCTAGGGCGCCAACAACTAACCTTATGTACCAAAGGATTGATCTCCTATTCCAATAGGTTTAAACTTTGGCACAAATTGTGGCAACCCTAGTGTAAGCGCAACAACAGGCTCCGGTTCCCCCTCCACCTCATCCTAGGAGTGATGAGGAACAAGAAAATCACAATTAAATTTAGAGGACACAAGATGAAGGTGATCCCTCACAACATCTTTCCCGATTATAAACCAGAATAGAGGTTGTCGTGGACTCACAAAAAGTAACAAGAGTATATCTGAAGGGAAATGTGCCCTAGTAATATGATGAACAACACTTATACATAGGGGTAAAACTCGGGCAAGTCGAGCTCGAGTTGAGTCACGTCCAAGTCCAACCTAAGCTTTCAAAATATTTATCCAAGCCCATCTTAAACTCGATCATAAGCCCTATGAGTGTCACTGCCAAAAAAAACCCTTAAAACCCGGGACCCAACTATCTTCTTCCCTAAAGAAAGTAGAAGAGAGATGAGAAGAGTCGCTGTCTTTTTTTAAGAACTTAAATAAGCAAACATGTTACATCTATGAGAGAGATTACATCATAAATAAATAGAAAATGAAATAAGTTACATAGCTTCAGTCCTAATTACAATCTAAACCCATTGGCATGGGTTAAATAAAATGTAAAACAACTGAAATTGGAAAACCAAAGAAAGAGATTCTATATCCGAGGGCTAAGGTATAAAGTAGGAAGGTGTTAGGCACTCACACCCACTCCGCTTAGTCTGAATGGATCAGCCTCAAATGTGCAAATGCAAGGCTCCTTTATTGTGGTAAATATGAAAAGAAAAGATAGAATAAAGAGACAATGTAATAATAATTGAAATATGGATTGAAAGAGAAATAGGCTTTGAAACCGCCCTATGGCCTGCTTCTATCGTTGGTGATAGAAGTCAACGGGTTGTCACCCACTCCTATCAACGATGATAGGAGGTGATGAATCGGGCTTATAGGTGCCCATCACCCACTTCTATCAATAGTGATAGTAAGTGATGAATCCGACCGAATAGATAAGAAAATAAAGTGAAGAAGTGATATACATGACAATATAAAGAAAATAAATAGAGAAAGGAAAATGGATTTCACTCGGGCCCGAAAACTTCCTAGATATCCATTTGAAAATGAAATTAGAGCCATGTAGCTTTTCGAATCACTCTCTTATATCAAGCGTGATAGAAGAAAGAAAGAACCGAACAGGAAACCTGAGTAAAGTTTAAGGTACGTACCTTATTTGTCGCAGTTTATAACACCCCTAACTTAGAGGGCCAGGATTAATGGGTCATCGGGACCCCGAAAAGGTAGGTGATTGATACTAATCATCCTAGTCATGTGAATTCAATATAGTCTATTTATGTTAGAGTTGATTTTCCTTTAATTGATTTCGGCCCGGTTCCTTGATTAGACTTGTTCAAGTCCCATAACAAGATTAAATGAAAATGATTACAATAAAAGTGCATATACCAATCATCCAACAACAGAATACAATATGGTGGTGTTCAGAGCTGACTTTACAGTCCAATATATATGCATCCCATATACATGAATAATCTGAAGGGTAAGGCACCCTTAATAAATAAATAAAGAAATACAATAAGGTAACTAAATGCTATAATGACTTCAGTCCATCCTATCTTTCATCATGTCAATACCTGTCATTCCCATGAACAATAGGAGTGAGTCATAATGCTCAGTAGGGTTTCCCAAAACATACAAGCAAGCAGAGTACAATAACTAATGCAAGTTCGAAGAGGACACACCCTAAAACCCCGTATGCATCACAAGTGCACATTATCAACATATCCCAAGCACAGGCATAAGTATAAACATCAAGAGGGTCTAGCACCACTACATGTGGTTTCACAATAATGGTCAAATAGTCGACATATGGAGAGTCGAACACATGACATAAGTGTAAACATATAATTTCATGAAACAGCTCTATTTCTTGGTTTAATGCCACAAGAATAATGCATATATGCATATAACCAATCACAAAATGTAACTATAAGTTTACCAACCCAGCGAAGCACTTCCATTTGTTGTTCAAAGCCATAAGAACAATGTATACATTTATAGCTAGGTAATCATCCACAATTACCACAGTATAAAAAACTAGCAATATACATTCTATCAATAAACACAAGGAAATATCACATGAATGTCAAGGAAAATAATTTCAATAAATCAATCCATAGTAAAAAGGGATAAAGCCTTATTCAACACATTTCATTCTCTCAATAATCTCAATCCCATGAGTATCCACCTAATTTGGCTCCCAGTAAGCCAAAGGGCTTTTCGGGTTACTAACCCAATGGAAACAAAAAAATACCTACGCGAGTTTACGGCTCGCAAGCTGATAGGAGACACTATCCCTATCATAAATGGAACATCAGGTAAAGTGCAATCCCACCACACTCAAGAGCACACAAAAGATGTAACTAATTCTCATCCCAAGTTATTTCCTCACAAGTGTTCATTTCTAAATTCCAAATATCTCAAATCCACAACACTCGGGTGTTCAACGTCATCATATCCCCTCAAATCTCACACCACTCAAGTATGTTCAACAGTATAGATAAAAATACCAACAAGTCCATAATTAATGACTATGAGAGAGGATATTTGATAAACCATGATTATAGGAGCAATAATGGCCATACATATCTATGACAAAAATAAGAATCATGATAAGCATCGATATGGCAATCACATATATCAAATACTATCATAAAAATGTCCAACATCATAGTATTCAACATAATAACCACACCATACTAATGATGTAATGACAAGATGTCAAATGATACAGATAAACACATCATGTGAATCACATAGAAAGAATACACATCAATAACTTAGAACATTCCCTCCTGTCAATCATCGATTCACTACCAGGAGATACCACATGTGTCTTTCATAATGTTGTTAAATTCTCTACACACTAATTGCTCCATTCTCGGGACCACCACGACTCTTAAAATTGGGGTATCTTATCAAGTCTTAAGGTTCTCTATGTCCAATTATACATTACGCTATACATCGGGTACCCGTTTTCCCAAATGGATATCGAAAACGTGTTCTCGGGGCTTCAAAAACCTTAAGAAAACCTTATCGTATTATTTTTAAAGTCATTTGACTGTCTTTTAAACCCATAAAGGGCATTTTTATAATTTATCAGATAATTTACGCATCTACCTGAGATGTCATCTCTCAAAATTGACCTTGGAATAGGATCCATAAGGTCCAAGAATCCTAAAGATGTACTATTTACATTTTATTAACTCTTATACATATCTGCTTCACGACGATGGGTATTTTAGTAATTTTTCATATTCAGGTGGGACTATCCCGAGTCCCCATTTCATTCTTCTAATGTCATATTTGAGTTTTCGGTGTTTAAAAATATTGGAAACACATCTTCCGGGTCTTAATTTGGCTTTCAATTACTTAATATAAGTTTAGAGGTATAATCGTTATTTTCTCACTTTATGTGGGACTACTACCAGGTCCCAATTTGTTCAATATGATCATTTATTTAAATTTCGGGTATCCAAAAACCTTAGGATAGCCCTTTCCAAATTTTAATTAGCCTTTACACTTCTTAATTTAGCATTAGGGGTATTTTCATAATTTTTCTTATTTATGTGGGACCACCCTAAGTCCCTGAATGCCCAAACTGACCCCCCCATTGAGTCTGGAAATGCCCAAAAATCTTAAGAAGGACCCCTATTTCATTTTATTTACATTAAAAATTTAAGATATTAAAGGAAGGGCATTTTTATAATTTGTCATTTCCCAAAAACCCATTTTTCCTAATTCACACAAACAAACAGCCCCTAACCCAAATTCAAGATCCAACCCACTATCTAGACCTGTGACCCAAGCCTTTGACCCGATTTAAGCCATTGACCAGACCTAATTAACAGTTGACTGGATCGACCCGTTGACCAAAGGACCCGTCGGAATAGTACTCTTCTCCGATGCCAGTACATCGGAGCTTATTTTTTCTATAAGTTTTACCTGTTTTTCTTTACCATTTTTAGTCTTTTTTCACCCTAGACTCCTTTTAACTTAGATTCATGGTGTTTATCACAAGATTCGACGATCAAAACAAGGGATTCTGATGAATCTCAATTTTGTGGTGACCCTTAAGATCTTTAAGTTTTTCCCTATTCCGACCACTGTTTCCCACCATTTTTCCCATTTTATTTCCAACATCCATCCAATGTCTTGAGACCCAGCTAGTGAATCAAAACCGTCCAAAATACCACCAGACCCAACTATTCGATTTCGAACCCAGTTTTCGGCTACCTAAACTCACTATTTCACTTGGTTTCCACCTTTGTTTCTCTTGATTTTTTTTCTCCAAGATCACTCACTAAAGTTCCCTGAATCCATCCCAATCCTATCTATGGTTCAAAATTTCACCAACAGTCATGATTCACGAGGACCCAATTGATTCTCTACCTTAACCACAATGACCAACACACACACACACACACACACACACATATATATATATATATACATATGCACAAACACATCCACAAGCACACAATAGGTTCTAATAATCTAAAATAGAAGCCTAAAGGGGTTTTAAAAGTCCTTACCTCTGTCCATTATTCTAGAGAGAGAAATTGAGGAAAGAGAGAGCTTGAGTTAGCTCTCACGGCTGCCGAGCCTTCCGGTCTAGCCTCTGCTTCTATTTTCCTTCTCTTCTTTCCCTTTCTTTCCTTCTGTTCTTTTCTTATTCTTCTTCTTTTTCTGGTTCTCTTCTTCTCTGGTTCATGGTTTCACAGTGTCTCATCATGTGTGTTTTTCACACACTCACATACACATATACAACACACACTATACTTTCACACATACACACTCTTCTCCCTCATGGAATACCCTCACACTGACACTCACACACACACACACACACACAGTGTCACGACCCGAAACTCACCCTATACAGATTAGGGGTCAGTGACCAATACTGTCAGCTAAATAGGCCGTACAAAATGAAATGAATTGCACAAGAGAATAAATTTTTTTTTTTTTATTTATCAAGTGCGGAAGCTACACATATGCAACTCATCTGATAACCAATTAACTTTATCAATCACTAATAAGATCATTTTCAATATAATTTCTATCATCATTAATTACCATTCAAGTCTAATAACATTTCTAGTGTCACTATATCATAATATCTAACATCAACCTTACAGGATATATTCAAATTACGACTTGGAGCTATACATCGTTGAAGTTTCCCACAAGCATACCACTAGCTCCATTAGTCATTATCATTGTCTTTCCTTCAATATTGTGTTACTTGAAAAATTGTTATAATCTTGGGATGAGCTAACTTAGCTCAGTAAGTAAATCCTTCACTCTGTCATGGGTCATACAAGGGTGTATAACAAATGAATAATCACAAGATTTCAAGTTCAAAGGGATCGGTCATCAGGCCAAAATAACATAGTTCACAAAGAGGTTATGATTGCAATAAAGATGATTGAACAAGTCAACAAACACAAATTTATCAACATATAATGTTTAGTTACCAAAATCAAAGAGATTAAAATCGAATACAGAGATAAGCCTCAAAAGCGTATTTATCACTCAAAGATAACATCATCAAATCAACAAATGGTGTGAAATTAAACATCTACAAATTGAGTCAAATAGATGCTATCAAATAAGGTCTGGCTACCCCTACACAACACTCATCCAGGTTTACCACTCATCTCTAGATTCCCCTAAATGGCACTAAGAGTTCTTATCATCATATCAAAATGTCCTCATTAGGACAAGGTGTTGGGTATCATTCCCAAACACCAACCCGTAGGTCATCAACATCCAAAGAGTCAAGATGGGCATTGTGACAGACACAACCCCAAGTACTCACAAATAATGTTATCAGTAAAAGGATTCCACAAGGTATGTGCATATACATAGGTTATAAATGTCCACAACAAAAGGGATCACAATGATCACAAAGACAAAGTATAGCTAAGGAGTCAAAGGACTCATAGATTTTCATAACAAATAGGATCTCAAAAAATCACAAATTTCACATAATGGAAAGCACGATAATCAATGGGTTGTAAGCTTAAAAAAATTATTGATGCATGTTTCAATAAACAAAGATTGGCAGCTACACAAGTAGGCCACATTGGCAGAGTAGAAATCCACATATTAGAATTCGGGTTTACTTACATTGGGTCCTTAGCATTGCATTCCCATACTGGTACCATAGTAACTATCCCATAGCCTTGTTCCATTTTCCATCATTTGGGTGATTTTATAATCATGGATCAAAAATAGATTATGTATTGAATTAGTATTCATTCTAATTTCAAGCATTTTTATTCAAAGTTTTAAGTTTTTTTGAACTTAGTCTAATCAATTAAGAGATTCTCAAATTCTCAATTTAGGGTTCTTGATGCTTTATAGCTTATTTGGCCCTTCAAGGGCATAATGGCAATTTACACTTTTAATGTCCCATATTTCTCCATACATGATTTACATATTCAGACTTCATTTTTGAGTCTAGACGATCCTTAAAACATTTACATAGACATTTCAATTTCATCTATACACTTCTAATAACTCCATTAAGTTTTAAGGATGTATTCGTTATTTTTTAATTTGTTATTGGATCATATTTTTCATAAAAGGACGTCACCGTCAGTTCTGAAATATCGAAGATAATCAGTTTAGGCGTTTCTCGACCTTAATTTGCATATCTATAGCTTATATTAAGTCTAGGGGCATTTTTATAATTTTATACTTTCACATGTCTCATTTTTTGACACTTTGTTTGCTAAAATGGACTCTACCATTGAGTTCGAAATGTCAAAGAAAGTCAGAATATGCTAACTCTGACATTTAACTCACTTTTGAATCACTAAGGGCATTTTGGTTGTAACACCCCGACCCAATTATCAAATAATTAAGTTGCTAATTAAATATTAGAGACATTAAGAAGTAAAATAATGATAAAGAAAATTAAATCAAGGAAATAAAGGGTACAAAAATAATAAGATTACGACTTTCCTACTAGTGAAAACCGACACATGAAGAAAATAAATAAAATAAGTACAATAATAAAAATGAGATTAAAGCACAAAAGCCTAACTAAAGGCAAAAAAAAAAAAAAAGAAAGAAAGAAAGAAAAGAAAAGAAGAAAAGTTGGCCATGTGAAGGCCTAAGGAAATGAACCCAAGACTTAGTCCACTAAGAGATTTATACACGGCCTAAACCTACTAGGCTATCAACACACATGTGCTATGATAGCCAAAAGATAAGTACATAAGATGGAATGGATGAGGGAAAATGTTGAAACAATGAGGTGTCAACACCCCTTTGCACCTCAACTTTAGCCAATTAGAAAGCATGTAAATCCCCCATGAGAAACGCATCAGACGTAGCATTATAATGAGAACTTAGGCCTTGCGTGAGGGCTGGAGTGTGTGCCAAGCCAGACTTGCGGCGAGAGTGAGAGAGAGAGAGAGAGAGAGAGAGAGAAAAAAAAAAGAAGGAAAGAAGGAAGAAAATGAGGAAAGGCTTGTATGTAAGTTTTGAAGCAACCCAAGAAGCTTAAGAATTCATAACTGAACCAAAGAGAGGAGAAGCACCTTGTTAAAGGTAAAACTCTCAAAATTGAACTTCTCTCTCTAAGAAAAATATATATATCACTATCTATATGTTGTTTGATGGAGCTAAAAAGCATGCATGTATTTAGAACAATAAATGGTAGAAAATAGGAATGAAACAAAGTAGTTTGAACTAAGAAACCTTAGGCTGCATTGATGGACCACTGAAGAAATAGAGTCTGATTTGACCTTAACCAAACCAAGGTTTGTTGGTCGAGGCTGAAACTAGACCCCAAAAGGGTCACAAATCCACTAAGCCGCGATAGAAAGGATTGAGAAAAAGGCTCTGAACCTCAAGTTGCATGTTTCTACTCTAAATCCAAACCTCACAAATTAGCCCCTAACCTTGATTTTTAGAATGGGAAACAAAAGCCCATGTCTTAAGGATCATCATTGAGGAAACGAAGCTTAAAATGAATTAGAAACAAGCTCGAACAGAGCTTGGATAGTTGTCGGGCACAGGAGCTTCACCCAAGCTTTCTAGTGTGCTACAGGGCTTGAAACCAATGGGAAAACCTAAGTTTGAAATGCACGAAATAGAAAAGAAAAATTTAGGGTTTCAGCGTGAACAGTAACTTTACGCTGAAGAATATGATGAACAGTAAGATGGGTCGGTCAGTTAAGTCGATTTAGGGTTCGAGTTCAGGTCGGAACCCGCCTAGGCGCATAAATGGCTAATTGTGAAATTAGACTGTTTGGCAATAGGGATAAGCCCTGATTTGATAACCCAATCAGGATTGGAATAACCCATCCTTAGATTAGTCCCTTGTCTGCTGTTTGGGAAACTAAAAGTTAGAAAGAAATATGGGGAGTCGCAGTTCAAAATGGCAACCTTACGCACGTAAGGAACTTAAGGCCACGTGTGTGCCATCGTGGCACTTGTGTTATAATAATAACCAAATATATATTTAATATTAAATAAAATAATTGAAGTAAATTAGATTAATTTAATTATAATGTCTTGTGCCAAATAAAATAAATGAATAGTGTATTCTGACCTTTTTTTGACATTCTAGATCCAATGGCTAGGTCTATTTTGTGAAATGAAATTCCAAAAATTAGACACGAGAAATGTCACAAATACCATTACGCCCTTAGTGACGCAAGAAACCAATTAAATACAAAAAAGAGTCTATCTTGACTATTTTGGACGTTCCAGACTCAATGGTGATGTCCGTTTCACCCAAATAAATTCTGAAAAATATGGATCAACAAATGAAATAATATCCATTTTGTCCCAAACATTAATTTAATTATAAAATAAATTCAAAAAAAGGGATGGGACCTAACTCAAAGTTTTTAAAGTGGCTAGACCCAAAAATAGAGTCTGTTAGGGAAAATTTAGTTACAAAAAATTAATAAGTGGCCAATAGTATTGTTTTAGTTATGGTTTAATACGTAGTTATGTGTATTGACTTATAGATCTAGGAACTAAGGACAAGAGAAAAGAGATTAAGAAAACAGGCTAAGAACTTGAGGTAAGTAATCTAGTATCTAGAATCAGTGAATTTTATATCACACTTCCAAATGTCTACCCTATGATTTTCTATATCTGTTCAAAATGTCTATTCTACACTTTATGAAATATCTGATAGTTATGATCTTCGTGATTACATCTTGAAATAACGTTCTTATGTACTGATTTGAAAGATGTATGCTTTGAATCCCGACTAAATTCTTAGCAAAAATATCTGTAAACCATGGTTCCTCTTTCGATTTGTGTAAACCAATTTTGACTATATAACCCGAATCGTACTTATTTTGATCCAAGCATATGTCTGTGTGAAACCTACCAATGTGGCACTCTAACTCTTGTAATGAGACTTACCCACATGGAGTTCTAACTCGACTCTTGTGTCTACACGAGGTTTACCCATGTGGCGCTCTTACTCTTGTGATGAGACTTACCTACATGGCGCTCTAACTCGTTGTGGAATTAAGGATTGAGGCTTACCTACGTGGCACTCCGACTCTTGACGAGACTTACCCACGTAGTGCTTCGACTCAATATGTGATTCTTCGATGTGTGTAATATGTGTCTGTCATTTGTCTCGTGTTATCCATTATTCGTAATCAGATTTCAGGAGTACCCTCTCGTGTGTATTCGTTATTCAATGTTGTGTTATCCATTCTGTGTTAATTATTTGAACTATGTTTTTAAGAAGTGCAAATGCTACTATATGCTTTGTGAATAGCTCTTCATCATTTGCCTTGTGTTTTAATATTTGAACTGTGTTATTGAAAATGATGTGTTTAGAATTACATGTATTATATCCGTTTGAACCTTCAGTATATTTTATACATGATCTATTTTGAAAATGTGTTATAAGATATTCTTGAGTATGTGTTATCTGTTTGAGAAAACTTGGTGCCCATGGTATTTTGTGCAAAACCCTGCCTTTGCAAAACCTATAACAGGATGTAGGAATTACTTATGAGCTTTGTAAAGCTCACCTAGATTTATCCAAACATATTTCAGGTAATTAAGTTAGCAAAGAAGTAGTAAAGTCTACACAGAAAAACTAATAACGTGAATGCGATGGACCTCTTGCATGAGGATCATGATCCAATATGATATGGGATCTTTTTGGTAACATATGATGTATTTTTAGTACAATAATAACTTAGACTTTTGGGAAGTAGTGTTATGTGTATTTTGTTGGACACATACATGGATGTGCACATAAATATTGATGAATTATGTTAATAATAATGATCACAATGAATTTACCTTGAGAATCCTTTATAAATGATTATTATTGATTAGTTATCAGATGAGTTGCATATGTGTAGCTTCTGCGTTTAATAAAATAAAAAATAAAAAAAAAACTTATTTTCTTGCGCAATTCATTTGATTTTGTACGGCCTGTCTAACTGACAGTGTCAGTCACAAACCCGTAATCTGCATATGGTGAGTTTCGGGTTGTGACAGAGTGGTATCAGAGCAAAGGTTAATGGTCTTTGGGAAAGACCAAATCGTAACTAAAGTTGATGTTTCTTGGGCAATTAAGATGATCAAATGATTAATGATTCTTGGGAGATGATAGTATGCTTATGAGCGAAGTTGATGATCCTAAGAATTTGAGAACTACATTAGAGTTATATAATGAGTGATTTTAAGAAACTATGAACGACGTGAAGTTAGGGAGCATTGACTCCAAATGTTGTGGGAACTAAGGAACACATTCGGTGCTCTCCATCCAACCTAGTTGTAGGGATTCGCCGTAAAATAGAGAATGATAAATGTTTAGATGACTTAACTTACCTATTTAAGTTTACGTAATTGTAGAGTACATAATATTGCAAGCTATGTTAGAAACTCAAGGATAATGACATATTACTTTCTTATGAATTCTGTAGGTAAGAATGGCACGAAACATAAATAATGCTCGTGCAACTGGAGCATATGTGGATCGAATAGAATGAACACTTGAAAGAATGGTGACAGTGATGAATGACACCAGGAATAACTAGAATAACCCTAGAGCACACCCAAATGAAAAAGGTGAAACTGTCATCTACAAACATTTTTAGGAACTTATGCCTCTTACATTTAAGGGCACCATAGATCCAACAGAGGCGGAATAATGGATATTGAAAATGGAAAAAATATTTAGGGTACTACCCTGTACAGAGGAACCAAAGGTCGCATTTGCAACATTCGCATTCAAGGGTGCAGCATATCGTTGGTGGTTGCTAAAGCTAGCAAGAGAACCCAATATGGTTTGGGAACGATTCCTTGAAGTCTTTTATAAGAATTATTTCTCTGCATCAGATAGAGACTAGAAGGTTGTCAAGTTTCTAACTCTAAAGCAAGAGGATATGGCTATGTAGAATACGAGCACAAGTACACTGAACTGGCTCATTTCGCCCCACATGTGAAACGTATAGAGAGTCAAAAGGCTCATAAGTTTGAGGGTGGATTGCATTGGGAGATAAAAGGAAATGTGGAAGCACTTTGCCTACCAACTTATGCTGATGTGGTGGATAGGGAAAATATTATTGAGAGAGCAACATAGGAGAAAGCCCAACGTAGGGACAAATCTAAGAGGAGATCGAGTGAAGAATAGGGTGAGGGGCCGGTCTCAAAGAATTCCAAAGCAGCAACAAGTGTTGGGTCAGTCGCAAAAAAGAGAGGAAATAACGAAATGAGTGGTAACACCCAACCTTGCTCCATATGCCAGAACCTACATAGGGGCCCATGTCGTCGAGGCACTAGGGCTTGCTTTAAGTATGGTGAGAAAGGCCGTTTCATTAAAGATTGTCCAATGCTCAACTCTGATGCAAATGCCACTACACCTAGCAAAGCTACCCAGAAATCAGGAGTAGAAAAGAATGACTAATGGAGGCTAAGACGAGCGTACTCGTTGATTCCACGAGAGGACTCACCTAGCACCTCAGCCTCCCCAGGTATTTAAGTTACTTGAACTTAAATACTGAAAGACTATGCCTAATGTTATATAAGTGCCTAAACAATGAAACCATGTAGTGACATAATAAGATTTAATGATATAGAAGGTAATGACAGAAAGTCAGGTCGACTTTCGAAAGCGCGATTAGAGTGGACCATAAAAGGAATAGATAGAAGAAATGTTTAAAAGTTATCTTACTAAGGACACAATATCCTAAATGCCCATATTAAAGAACAAGTAAGAGTAAAAGAAATAGAATCTTCTATTAACTATGAACCCTTGAGTTTTAAGGACAAAACTATTTTAAGGAGGGGAGAATATAACACTTCGACCCAATTATCAAATGATTAAGTAAATAATTAAATATTAGAGATTTTAAGAAGTAAAATAATGATTAAAGAAAATTAAATCAAGAAAATAAAGGATACAAAAATAATAAGATTATGACTGGCCTACTAGTGAAAACCGACACATGAAGAAAATAAATAAAACAAGTACAATAGTAAAAATGAAATTAGAGCACAAAAGCCTAAGTAAAAGCAAAAGGAAAAGAAAAGAAAACCAACTTATAAAAACACCAATAAACTTAACTCTAGTCTTTATTTAGCAAAATATCATACCTAGAAGAATTTTTCTCAACCCACATGAAGAAAATAAATAAAACAAGTACAATAGTAAAAATAAGATTAGAGCACAAAAGCCTAACTAAAAGCAAAAGGAAAAGAAAAGAAAACTAACTTATAAAAACACCAATAAACTTAACTCTAGTCTTTATTTAGCAAAATATCATACCTAAAAGAATTTTTCTCAACCCTAGGAAGTTGTGCTAACTTTAAAGCCTAACCAATCAGTATGATTATAACGTTTGTGGTGGGGAACAACTTCCTAGAAGGAAGCCTTGAGAGATTCTAAGGTTAGAGACATATTTTGGAAGGTAGAAAGTTGAAAAATTTAGGTTTTCTTCATGGCCTCTCCCTAAACTCGAGATCCTGCACTTTCTTCAATCAAGTTGTGATATTTTTAGGTCTTAAGTGATCTATTTATACTAAAGGGGTCAAGGGGTGAAAAGACCCTTTTGCCCCTAATGAGCCGCGGGACCCCGTTACACTACAACTTGTCTCGAAATGCCTCGATATTCTTCTTTAACCAAAGTTCTTAAAATTATTTTAAATGATATTTTTCACAAAAAAAAAAAAAAAAAATTTAGCCCGCTGGCAGGCGCGGTCGGGCCCACCCGAGCTAGCCTTTTGGGCTCATTTTTCATACTATCTCTAATTTCTCTTAAATTCTCACAATAGGTGTATTTTAACATTCTAAGTATATTTTCCTTCTATGACATACTCAAATTATACTTCTAGATATAACTTATGTCTAAATGATATATGTATAGTGCACTACTAGCAAATAATGCATAAATAGTGTCCTACCTGCAAAATAAAAAATTTACTCTAATTTTTTAGATCTTTACAAAATTCGAGGATGATGGATGATGAGAAGAAAAAGAAAAAAAAGAAATCACAAATGATTAAAAAAACTCTATGACGATGGATGATGAGAATTCACCATTCCCAAACTCTTGTGTGACCTCAAATTTATTGAATCAGATAAGAAATCAACTAAAAAATGACCCAAAACGTTACTAAAAACCTAAGCCTAGATCATAATTTTAAATTTTTAGTGCAGCACATACAAATACCCTAATACACCCTCACATATGCATGCCACAACAGTGCTATATATATATATATATACACACACACACACACATATAAATGATTTACAAGGTTAAACAATATTAAAAAAAAACCTCATATCCATTCCAAAACCACCTTCCTCTAGAGACCCAATTATGGGTTTCTCTCTCATACAATATACACACTGATGCACACACATGCAACCACACACACATTTACTTATTTAATACATATATATATATATATATATGATAAACTCTTAGACTAAATGGAAGGTTTAAGCGACCCCTACCTCTTATCTTTATGACCAGCCATTATAGAGAGAGAAAAAAATGTTAGTGAGAGTAAGCTTGTCAAGCCATCAATGGCTACCACTGTGTTTATTGTCCAAGCTTTTACTATACCCTCTTATAGTCATACACGCACACTTTCACACATGTATATCACATATACACCATTGTATATAGACTAGAGAGAGAAGTGAGGGAGTGAGAGATGGCGTGAAAGAGAGTTGAGGGTGTGGTTTTTACCTAAAATAAGGGAGAGGTATGGGTTGCCCCTCATTTTGGTCACTTCACACAGTTTTTCACAAGTTATGGTGTACCACACTACACCCTATCATTTGATACCCCTCTAGGAAATAATAATTAGACATGTCACCATCTGAAATATTTTTCAAGTTTCTTTTAGAAGCTTTACACAAACATAGATGCTCCTTATGGCCAGTTTTCCACTCGCTGTGCGTACATGAGCCCAAAAATTAATTGTCTCAAAATTACACCAAAATTGGCAAGGTATCTAATTTCGATGCATAGATTCTAAATAAACAATCCATTTTTCCATATTATGTTTTTAAAATTTATAATTTATTAGTGTTTCGAATCTGACTATGTGAGCTTCGTGGCCCACGCCAACCCAAATAAAATGCTATGGTTTCATTTTGAGTTTCCGGTGTCATTCTCATTACTAATTAATTAATATTATAATTAATTTAGTATTTTTTAATTTGAGTATTTATTTGATTCCAATCTATATAAAAACTTTATCAAAATTGCCTTTGGCATTTTTTTGGAGCATTACAAATTGGCCCATATTAGCCCAGGTAAAATATTTTTGATAACTCAATATCTGACCCTTCAAGCCGACTAATCAGGGAAACCAATCCCACCGTCTACTACAAAATGTTACTATTGCATTTTGAGTTCCTAGTATCATTCTCATTAATAATTAATTTATATTGTAATTAGTTTATCATGTTTTAATTCAATTATTTATTTGACCCCAATCTAGATAAAAAATTAACAAAATGCCTTTTGTTAATTTTTTAGATCGTTGCATACCATCTAACCCTAGCATTATTTATGGATGGATTTCTAAAGCTACTTCCTTGATTTCATCCTCTAAAAGAACCCTTATCATACATCTATTCATCAACTCAGCCACCTTAGCGGCTATATACTAAAGAACATCACAATACTCCAAATTCAATTAGGTTAGAAAGGAACATAAATGTACAAAACATGATAACAATATAATATATAAATTAATAGATTTGGATGTTCTTCATTCACTACGTGGAGTGGAAATCTTATTTTTCATATATAAATATCCACATGTCAGATTTCACTAAATTTAATAAATTATACAATATTTGTCAAAACTCAATAAAATGTTAGTGTTTTGTTCCAAGCAATACTTACATCAAGTGTAAGTTGCTTTTGTCACTATTAATATATATATATATGTACATATATGCAAACATAAACATATTCATGCATACAGGCCTTTAGATGTTAAACTAGTTGGGTTTAGTTTTGCACAACTTGATCACCCAAACGCGTGCCTGTAGTCTGATTCAAGTTTTATTTTCTTTCCTTACAAGGATCAATTGACCTAAGAATTTTCACTTCTTTGGGTCCAAATAAAAGTTTAAGATGATCACTAGAACCATTGTGCATTTACGTCAAATTCATGCAGGGTGTCTACCTTCCAATAGTGGTTAACCGATTTTATGACAATCAACCATTATTTTACTCTATTGATATTTATTAATGATAATACCAAGATGGAACACCAACCAATACTTCCACCTTTTGAAAAAATAAAATTACAAAAATATCTCAAATCATAATTATCATAATGGAATCGATTATCACGTTATTGAAAATATTGACTCAGTCAATCCGTTGAGCCACATAGAGGTGTTATTAACCAAAGAAATTCCTAGATAATATGCTTTCACTTCAAATCACCTAGCCATAAAGATATTTTGACCATCTAATAATTAATAATCATGTAATATTCAAAACTATTAATTATTAAATTTTTTATAAATAAATTTTTTTCACAAGTATATGCTTTTCAACAAAAAATTAGAACAAACATGTAAAAGTGATAGATTCTTTTCATAGAAAATATTTATTATATTTAATTTAAGGAAAAATTACAATGACCTCACTTGAGTTTACGGACAATTATAGAGACTTCAATTGTCCTTTTTGAAATTACACTGATCTCTCTTGATGTATACTGACAATACCTAGATTCCCCTCTCCGTACAATTTCCATCTGTTAAACTAATAGAGCAAAATTAGGGTTTCAAAATTTTTTTTTGATATGCCAATAATACCTTTATCTATTGTGAATTGACAAATATCCATATTGATTGAAATGAAAAGACAATAATACCCATTCCCTTTATCAGTTAAATTTGCAATTTTCAAAAAATTATTAAAAACAAACAATAAAAAAAAAAAACCTAAAACATCACCAAATTTCAGAGACGGTTAAAAGTTCATCATGAATAAAATGAATTAACGTCATCAACTCTCTACGCAAAAACCAATTATCTGTTGTAAGTATGTAATGGAACTAAATTTTTATTTATTTTTAGATGAGTCATCAACCTTTTTGAATCATTAACCTTAACATGTGCATCATCAAATTTGTTCTTCATCAACATCAACTCATATATATATATATATATATATATATGTAGATAGATAGATATCTCTTTGAATCATCAACCTTAACCTGTGCATCATCAAACCTGTTTTCGTCATCAACATCAATCCCTAACCTCAACTTGTGCAAATGATACAATAGAGTTGCACGAACTTACTACACTCGAGTTGGATCACCGGTTTGAAACTTATTCAAGTTTTTGCTCCAAAAAGACCCATTTTGGGATTTTGGAGGATCAAAATGCCGGATATCGGCCTACCAACCCCGAAACCCCATCACACACCTCACAAATGATAAAATAGACTTGCATGAACCTACGACACTTGATTCGGATCAACGATTTGAAACTTATGCAAGTTTTTGCTCCGAAAATGAGGGTTTTAGGGTTTTCACGGACCAAAATACTGGATATCAACCTAACTATCTCGATACCCCATCACACACCTCACAAGTGACAAAATAGACTACTAAAAACTTAGGGCAATCAGTTCGGATTAGTGGTTGCAACTTATGCTACTTTATGCCATTCTTACTATTTATACATGAAAAAGAAAATAATATATTCACTTTCATATATATTTAATAAGTGTTCTAATATATATCATTTGATCTTTATTTCAAATTGATCGGGATTATTGCGCCGGGGTCTTTAGGTCTTGTATCGGGACTATATAAAGACCTAAAAATTTAGGGTGAATTTTTTTTTTAATAAGGTACTGGTTGTAACACTCTGACCAAAGGACTCTGTGACATAAATGATCCGAACAGTAAGCCATAACGGAATTATTTTTCGAAGAAATAAATTAAATCCAGAACACAAATGATAAATGTTCAGAAAATAATTAACGCGGTCGATCGAGTGCCGGGACAAATAAATGGGACTGATACGAATCGTAGTTACAAGAATAAAAATAAAAATGACATAAGACGCGAACGAACACTCAGAGACGGTAAAACAAATAATACTGATATGAGCCGGCTTTATGCCAACTTTATTTACATTCATAATTAATATATGAAAAATAAAATAAAATAAAATAAAAATATGTATAATAGTATATATGAAAAAAAATGTAAAGTATGGTGTATATATATATGTGTGTGTGTGTGTGTGTGTGTGTGTGTGTGGTAGAAAATGAATAAAAGAAAAGAAAAGTGAGGGAAGGGGGGCGGTGCAAGTCGTGGGTGAGGGAGAGCAGCAGAACAGGGGAGAAGGAAAGGGAGAAGAAAAGAGAGAAAGAAAAAGGAAGGAAAAGAGAAAAAGAGAGAAAGGGAGAGGGAAGGGAAAAAGCAGAAGCGGCGGTGGTCGCGAGGGGGATCGAGGCAAGGGGGCGACGGAGTGGCGATGGGTTTTGGATTTCCTGGGGCGATTGGGGCTGTGTGTTGCGGATTGGAGGGACGCGAAGCAGCAGCGATGGGTTGGAATGGATCTGTCGGGGAGTCATCGCTGAGTTGATCTCTCAACTCTATACCGAACATCGCAAGGAAGGAAGCAGCAGTTGGCGAAATCCCTTGTTCTGATCAAGACAGATGGGTTTCGCGATGGTCGACAGAGGATGATGGCACGGTTGTATTGGCATGGATGGAGCTGAACTTGAGATTGTATTTGGGCAGTAATCAGAACTGCTGATTTGGGAAAACGTTGCACCGTAATCTGATTCGAACTGGGGGTATGTGAATGTATACGCGTGTGTGCGTGTTGTTGTAGCAGTGTAGTGGTGCAGAACAGGAGAATGGGTTACGATGGCTGTCATGGATGTTGAGGGTTCGTATTGGTAGATGTTGCGGCTGTTGGGTGGTGATTGAATTTGTGGATGTATTGATGGTAGTGAAAGGAAGGTTACGGCAGCTTGGATTGGGGAATAGAATTGATGTTTTGTAATTGTGAATGTCTTGGTTGATGTGTGTGTGTGGCTGTTTGGGTTTGAAAGCAGAGCAGGAGATTGAGCAGGTTAGATGTTACGGTTGTAGCTCAGAATCGTGAATGGTTACAGCTAGGGGACTTATGGTACAAGGTGGTGTTTATATGTACGTATGTATGTAGCAATTGAACTTGTGGAATGGTTCAGGTGTAGATCGAAAATTGATAATCAAATTGGAGTTATGTCAAGTGCAGAATCACGTTGGGTCAAGAGGTGTTGTTTTTGTATAGCTTGTTGGTTTGTGACTGCTTTGATGAATTGAAGGGTTTAAGTGTGAGTGATGCTTGGTGTTGGATGGTTTGAGCTTCAATTTCAAATAGTTGGTGAATGTGAGTACTGTAGGAGTGCGGCAGCACCTGTTGTTCAAGATGGACTGAGTTTAGTGAGAAATTTAAATACTGGTCTTGTTGATGTAATTTTGGAGTGGATTTGTTGATCAGGTTCTGCGGCTGGTGTTCATGGGTTGAAACAGTGGCTTGGAAAGGACGGGTTGTGATTAGAATTGGATGGATGATTGAGGGGACTGATTCACATAAGGAAGTTGCTGGTATTGCAACCTGGTTGAAAAGTTACAATTGGAAGATGGCTCACTCAATTTCAAGTAGAGAAGCTATTGTCCATTCATCTAGAGGGTTGACTAAGCCTGAAACTTTATTCAAAAACTTAATGGCCCTCCTTCGGGGTGATGTAATTTGTTATGATGGCACAATGAGGAATGTATGTGGTAATTCGATTATCTAATTTGAGTATAGGGGTCAAGGATGGTACAAAGCCCTAGAGTTTCTTCGCTGCTAGCGAACCTATTGGTGTGTTGGCTGCAACTGCCATGTCGAAGCCTGCATATAAGGCATTTCTTGATTCTTCTCCAAGTAGCAATTCGGCATGGACGAATCCCTAAACAATATTACAGTAGCATCAGGATGATGAGTAACTAACGACATATCTGGAGGATATCTATGAATGGAGATAAGCATAAGCTTGATATGATTCCATTGTAGGACTGAGTTACTTACTGGTTGATTGGATTACATAGTGGACACAGCTTAGTAGGGTTGTGACCAACCCTATCAGGTATGATATTTTACTAATGTGAGAAATAAGGTTAAGCTTAGGAGTATGTGGTAAGATGATTGAATGTTCTCTGCGCTTAATTGCTATTAGGAAATCACTTAGAATTTGATTGTCTTGATAGCCCTAGATTGGTTGTTTGTGCACTTATGTATTTCTTTGAATTGTTAGGAAATTTATTTGAATGAGAAGTACGGTGTTTTGCTAATGTAAGAAATGGGGTTAAGTTTAGGAACATTTTGTGAATGAATTGCATGACTTGTATGTTTAATTGTTGTTATGGAGTTATTCGGATTATGTTCATTTAATGACTTGGGATTGGTTGTTCACATGTTTTGTGTTTTTTTATATTCTTGAGAATTGGTAAAGTGATGAACGTGATTAGATTGATAGCATGAGATATGTATTCATGTGGAATGAATTGGTGATTTAAATATTATTGTTGCCTCGAATGTGGTATATCATGGAAAGCATGCTTTATCGAGATTATGTTGTTGTGTGATGAACGCATAGCATATTGGCATAGTGTGATTCCTTGAAAGCATAGGGTGAGTTGAGCACGAGGTGCTATACATTATGAGGGTGTAGATCCTGTGGTGAAAAACCCAAAATCGGCCATGGTACTCATGCCTAGCGGGGACGGACCGTAAAGTGAAAACAAGGTTACTCAAGCCTTCGGGGAAGGACCGTAAAGTGAGAACAAGGTTACTCGGGCCTTCGGGGAGGGACCGTAAAGTGAGAACAAGGTTACTCAAGCCTTCGGGGAAGGACCGTAAAGTGAGACATGGGTGTGACATAGAGTTTGCATGGGTATGTCATGCATATTGATCATGCATTGTATGGATGACACTGCATAATAGGTAGAGATAAATGTACACTTGCACATGCCACGCCTTAATTTTGTTTCCTGCATTAGTATTATATCATACCAGCATGTTGGCGCTGACCCATTTGTGGGCACAGGTTTCAGATAAAGCTCCTGGTACATGGGACTTGAAGAGGTCTTGGAGAAAGGAGAGGAAATGAAATTTGGAAGAGTATTTAGCACTTGGGGTATACTTTTGTAATATAGGGGCTTAAGCCCAAATAGTATGTAGGAGATAACTGTTGAGTGTATCTTATATGTATATATGTTAAAGGAAAAGAATGCGTGTTTAATTTTTATGAATTGTGGCCATCGAGTGAGGATGGATTGTGATGTGTTTGTATATATATGATGTATTGTGATTATCAGGGGGACAAAGGCTCGAAAAAGAGAGGAGGTCCTGTCAAAATGTTCTAAAAAATTAAAGGATAATTAAGTGTGTAAAATACCCTGGTTATTATGAAAACAAGAGGCAAGGCCCTATGGATTGTACAGAACAGGGAATTTGGTTAGTGTTGGGAATGTCTTTGATTGTACTTTATTTTGTTATTATTTTATTTTCTCTTGTCTCGTTACTTGCGCCTCGGATTCGTTGGAATTCGGGGCATGACAGACTGAATATTTTTATCTGTTTTTTGTTTTCATCGACATCTATAGTTACATTTTTTGAGACAATTTTTTATTTTTTGTATTTATTCTTAAATTATACTTTTACAAATGTAACTAATTAATTACTATAATATATATATATATATATATATGAATGCATTTTTCTGTTTCAATTTATATTTATTTCAGAATGTTTGGATTTTACTGTATATCAGGATGATTGATACAAGTTTACACAAGAATAAAACAACAAATGAAACAAATATTGTAGAGAAAAAAAAAAACTTTTAGCGACACTTCAAATTCGTCGCTAAAGATTGGCATTTACGACGCACAACATGAACGTCGCTAAAAGATACTATTTGTGACACACACAGTGAGCGTCGCTAAAAGGAACTATTCGCGACGCACAGAGTGAGCGTCACTAATACATATAATGAGCGACGCGCACCGCGCGTGATCAATACTAACTTTTAGCGACGCACATTGCGATCGTGGATAGTATTTGCGACGCACCATCAAAATTATTAGCGACTCACATTGGGCGTCGCTAATAGTTACCTTTAGCGACACAAAGGGATGTGTGCGTCGCTAATACTATTAGCGACGCAGCTTTTAACGACGCCCCATTGTGCGTTGCCAAATCGTTTTAGCGACGCATTTTTTCCCTATTAGCAACGCACTCATGCGTCGTTAATAGTGCTTTTTCCTTTAGTGTGTTTTCATCATTAACGTCAATCCCCAATCTCAACCTGTGCATCATCAAACTTGTTTTCATCATCAACATCAATCCTTATATATATATATATATATATAAATATTTATTTTTGATTCAAAGCATTAGAGGGATTTTATTGCCCATGAGGTAGACTAATATTTAAATAAATTGGTATTCTATAGCCTACTTTAGATAGGTAATTTGAAAACTCAATTTTCTCGAAAAAAAAATACTGAAACCATAGTTGCCTTTTTTATGATTTTTATCATCAAAACAATGTCAAACTTGGCATGATTGGTACTTCAAAATTGAATATCAAATAATTTTATGTAATTTGATTGCATAAAACATGTGGATTTCATGTTCAAAAGTCATGAAAAATTACTTTAAGAACAAGAGATCTTTCTTCTACTGCCATAACCTGTAAGCAACTTTTGGGAGCCAATAAGGGCCACCATTTTCAAACCCTCACTTCGATTCTTCTCTCTCCTCATCCTTATCGCCGCTTTCTTCTTCCCGATCACCATCGCCAAAATTCGATTCGCGGAGATCTAGTCCGACTCTTCCAAATCCGTTTCTTCTTAACGCTTGATCCACAATCCCCTTCGTGAATCTGATTTAAGTTCCCTTGATCTCAAAGTCTCCCAAATCATTTATGTATATAGACATAGAAGACAATTTCAATCGGTCTCTTATGGATTCTCTCTCTTCTACAAGCAAATGGTCACTCACTCACTCTCTCTCTCTCTCTCTCTCTCTCTCAATGTGTATAAATCGGCAGAACCCATAGATAATGAATGAAAATGGGTTTTCTCTTTAATCACTATAAGAGACTAATAGTAGTTTTATATTTTATTGACTTATACTATTAAAATATTAGTCAAATGTTAAGGGTAATACAATAATTTTACATTTGTCATTAACATCCGTTATCAGACATCCCTGACAAGTAGAGGTCAGTGTAATTTCAGAAAGGATAGAAGAGGTCTCTGTGATTGTCAATAACCTTAAGAGAGGTCAGTGCAATTTTCTCTTAATTTAAATTATGACAAAGTTCTTAACTTTCTTAAGTAAAAACTTATGGTAACTTTTTATATGATATAAACACACACACACAACTATATGCATTTTTCTATTAGAATAATTAATATTATAAAAGATTTTGTCTAAAACTTATTAATTATTAAGTAGTAATTATTCGTCATAGAATGAAACTGATTTTTTTAAAAAAATTATTAAGTTATTAATTATAGTTATTAAAGAATAATGATAACTTCGTGATAGAGAAGCATAAAGATGTACGTCTATAATATATATTAAAAATTTATTGTAAAGAATGATGTATCAATTAGTTTTTGTATCATTTTAAAACAATTTTTCATTCTAAAATAAGTTACGATCGCGGTATTTTTTGTGAAATATGTAGAAGGAAGAAAGAAGTAGAAAACCCCATTTTTTATTTGTGTTAAGAATAGTATTTTTCTTTGTGTTAATATTTCTATTTGTAAATCAGTTTTCAAAGATTATATAGGGATAATTATGATTCATTCACTTTTTAAAGCATATTTACAAGTTATCCAAGTATAATCATTAATTTAGAAAAAATGTCATTTTAATAAGAAAAATTAGAAAATGATCAACTTTCACTATTTAAAATCTATTTTACCAAAATTGCCCTTTTGCAAAAATAAAAAGACCAATCTACCCTCTTCTTCATCGTTTATTTCCAAAATCGTAACCTTAACCCATCACCAACTGCCACTACCACTACCTCCACAACCATCCATCTTCTTCTTCATTGCTACTACCTCTACCACCACCACAATCACCACTCCGAAAGCTCCACCATTCCCTAAATTCCAAGAATTTTCAAAACACTTCTTTTGCCCAACCACTACAAAGAAAACAACTTCAATCTTCAATAACCATATCTTTCCTTACCCTATTGCTATAAAAAAAAAAGCCCCAATCACCATTCCCTTACCCCACGTTTGCAAAAAAACTCATTGTGAGATGACCTAGTGCAACTTTTATAACATTTGGGTGAAACTATTATAACATGAGGTGCAAGGTCTACAATTTCGGGCGTTACCAATACAACACTACAACTATTGTATTGGTTGCACCCGACATTATAGACCTTGCATCTCACATTATAATAGTTACATTGGAACATTGTGAGAGTTCTATTTCGAATGAAAACACATTTTGGTTCTTCCCTATCACCATCCACCACCTCCCACTTTTTCCATATTGCTACTGTCTACAACCACCATAGCCAAAGCTTCACCACTCCCAAAGAAACCAATCACCATTCTCATACCTCGCCGCTACTAAAAAAGAAGAAGAGCATTGTGAGATGGCTTGGCGCAACTCTTATAACGTTCGGTTGTAACTATTATAATAGTAGACCTTTCATCTCTCGTTTTATTTGCACCCAAACAAAAACACGTTATGATATTTTCCATTTAATTTTTTGATGGTGGCAATATTTTTTTGTTGAAGTTTTGGGCATTTTGATTGATTTGACTTTGTCGTTTGTATTTGGATTGCATCAAATTTATAGGGTAGAGGAATTTATAGAAGGAGGTGGTAGTGAGATTGGTGGTGGTGTTGTTAGGATTAGCTTTTGGGGAATTAAAAGGCTTGGTTGGGTGTTGTGATGGTTTTAGGATTAGGGTTTGTATAAAATATAAGAGGAAGAAGAGGGGAAGAGATGAGAGTTAGGGTTAGAGAACGTGAGGCTGGGAAAGGGAAAGGGGTAGAGATGAGAGAGGGGCAATTTAGTAAATTTGATTGGCTATTGGAAGAATAATTTTGTCATACAAAATATAAAAGAGAAAAAGTTGATATTTTTCTAATTTAGTTGATATCTTTAGTAATTTTCTTCATCAAGATGGCATATTGATCTTCAAAAAAATGACCTGAATCTTAACAACTATATATATATATATATATAATGTGCATGTATGAATCACAGCGCGCCCGGTATATATGGGGTATCCAATTCCCCATATTGATTGTGACCCAATGGACGATGAATCATTTCGTCTTTGACTTTTCTTTGGAATTAGTTATGGTAAACCGATGATTGTTCTATCCTCATATGAGAGGCTATCCCTACTGAAAATGTTGAAGTTAGGCTATCGACAGCGTGCGATTAGGGTGTCTGCTAGTATCAGATTGTTTAGCTAGCAAGTGAATGCATATTTCAATATGTATGTTTAACTCTTTTATTTAACATGTCAGATGTTTGCGTTTGAGTTAGCTGCAGCTAGTCCTAAAGCCAGCTTGTGTGACAAAAAAAAAATTACCTTGCAAGGAATATCTTCATGTGAAAAATTGCATCAGCAACAATTGTTCAACAGTTGAAGGACTCCATTTTTTTTTTTTGTTGTAAAATAATCATTAGTGGAGACAAAGATGTCATCATAAAATATCACCAAACATCTTCATTAAAAAGCATTTCTAGTGACTAAAAATATTGTCAATAATGTATGCCAACCATACCTAAGTGGCTTGGTTAACATATGCTAACATTAACATCAAAGCAAGCATCAATAGAGGTTCTATTAGCTTCCCACAAGAGTAAATGGCCTTTCTATTGCCAAAGCAACAATGTAAAACTGGAAAAGCAGCTGGTAGAAACTATCCACAACAATACTTGTTTCTGGCAATAGCAACAACCTTGCTAAATCTTAATCTTCTAACATTGAAACAAGTTCAGATCCAAAAATTATTCTTTCTAGTAATGAATGCAGAATGAAGAATGTAGGTCATAGGTCACTGCTCACTAAATTCTAATTGACAATGCTGTACTGAAAATCAAGTCAAAATTCTGATAAATGACCATCTAAATTACGAATAGTAGCAGGGTGATGTTAGACTTGTCAAGACAAGAGCACTCTAAGATACAAATTCATGTCTCAATGTTTCATTAAAACAATTTCTCATTTGTATATTTAAAGCTTTCTTCACTGAAATGTTCATACCGCACCCTGAAACCAGAGGACATAGGCGAGGATATTCCACCTCAACACCAACACACAACCACATTATCAAACAGACTATGAGATAATTAACATAGAGTGCACATCACAAAAATTGCATCAAAAGCTCATCTAATATCTTCATATATAGGTCATATTGTACTGTATTATATATTTGGAGTGTTACTTCCAATCACACTTTCTTCACATGACACCAAACGCACCCTTAAGAGGGGAAAAAAAAAAGAACTATCATTGAACAAGGAGACATGTTAAGCAATTCAACTTCATTAATAATGTATTCTTTTGACTTTATATTCAATATCCACAAAAGAGAAATCTTACAAAAAAAGAAAAAAGAAAAAAAAGGCATTTGACATCATAACTCCAAGACATTCAAACAGGAACGCCACTATATCTCACAGAAATACAATTAAAAATCAAGAATTGGACTCTGCGTCATCTTCAATCTCATACACAGCTTGAAGAGGACCACTTCCAGGCATAAACTCAGTGTCTGGGAGATTATTCATCGGGTCATTTCCAAAGAGACACACCTGTGGCTCTATCCGGTTCAAGCGATTCCACTCATCATCTAGTAAAGACCAACTGAAAATGTCTATGTTTTTCCTTATCCGATCTGGCTTCACACTACAAGGAAGGACACTTGTTCCTCTTTGCAAACCCCATCGCAAAATAACCTTCAATAGATCAAAGCAAACAAATAAATGGCTTTAAAAATGCAAATCTTCATCCACAAACTCATACAAAAGAGAAAGAAAAGTACGTTGAGAAGGGTGCATGTCAACCCTCCTCTCAATGCAAAACTTCATTTATGTAAGGGCAGTTTCATTGATTTGGCTAAAATGCAAAGCTAGGATCCCCATATGTAAGATGGAACTTCACTCCTAACATGAAAATGGTGTTATGATTGAGGACCTGAATGTGTCCATGTATAAACGCTGGCAATTTCAATTGTCATCAAACTTAAATTCCGCCGCGGAATATTATAGTTTTTCTATTTGAGTATAACAACTTTTAATTGAAAAGCCATTTAAGTACTCACAGACATGTTTGTAGTATATGAAACTGATTGATTCACATGAATTAGAAAACCACATACTGAAGGGAAAACAAAAAAAATGAAATAAATTTTGATGCGGAAACTCTTTCTTAGCAAAAGGAAATTCTACAGTGAATCTAATCTGTTCAAGCATTTGCAGCTACAAATATCATTGTAACAAGAATCAATTCAAACATGCGAAACATTAAGAGAACCAACCAAACAAGAGAAACCACGCAATAAAGTCCTGTGATTCTATGTTTGTGATTTTGAAGAAATCATAAGTTATAATTCATCCACAACAAAATCAATCAATTTATGTGGTAGCATTCAGTAGTTAAATAATCAGACACTTCTTGAGAGAAACCAAAATTTTACCACAGCATAGGAACAAAACTTAAGAGGCATAGCTTCCGGGAAATTTGTTTTGAAAGCAGAAATTCATTTCCTAGAATCCTGTTATAGGTACTAGGATGAAACTTCCAAGAAATTTTAGGAGAATTGATTGAGGCGTTTCTAGAAGTTTCTGAAAACTCCAGAAATATTTGTTCAATACTTAATTACTTACATGAAATTCTTGGAAAAATATTGAGAAAACATGCAAGAACCACATATTTTGTTTTTCTATACTCTTGATGCTTGTAACTTTTTTTTAACAAATTATTCTCAAAATTTTCTAATATTAACATTTTAATTTATTATACGATTTTTTTAGGTAAACCATACACAAACCCAGTTGTGCCACTTCGAACTTGAACCCTTCACCTTCTCTCTGAGAGGTGGAGGAGATACCACTCAAGCTAAGTCTTGGAGGAGATACCACTTGAGCTAAAACATACACAAACCCAGTTGTGCCACTTGGAACTTGAACCCTTCACCTTCTCTTTGAGAGGTGGAGATACCACTCAAGCTAACTCTTGGTGGGATTATTATACGAGTCTTCTAGTTGGTTTTATCAAAGTTCCTAATAAGTTTCAATTTTTAAATTCAATTTCATATCACTTATTGCCTCTCATTTCCCATGGCATTTTTAAACCACATTTCAAGCTTCTATTTCCCATGCTGTTCCCGGCTTCTACTTCTCTTTCTGACAACTGTGTTCACGAGTCAAAAAATCAAACACATTTTTTATTATCAAAATATGCAGATAACTATAAACTGGCAACTACAAAACTTTATATTTAAACTGAAATAAAGTTTTTATTAAAAGTGATAATTAGGACTCCAATACATTCCAAGAAGAAATCATGCACACGAAATTGAAATTGAACTGCAGAAGCTATTCTCTTAGCAAGCAACATAATCTATATTTCATTAGCCCACAATTTATTAATGTGAACTGCAAATAATTCTTAAAGTACTAACGATGTTCATAAAAAATTTGAAATGTATATATTTATATATATTTACAATGATATAAAATTTATTGCTTTTCCCAGACTGAATCTCTTGAATGTTCAACAAATTATTTGATCAAGTTGAACCTAGGGCAACACACAGTTAGAATGTCTCTTGCATGGAAAAGTAAAATTTGAGGGACCCAAGCTCATCACCAAGAATTGTACTCAGGACTTGTTTTTTCTAATGGTATACCTACTGAGACTTTGAGATTTCTCTCAAACAAAAAGAAGTTTCGCAAATGTCTTTGAAGGGAGAACTTTAGGCCTGAAGTTATTCTTCTTGTTGCCCATCCTATCCTTTGAACATACATCAGCAGCAAAGAAAAACGATGCATGGGGAATGTCTTTACAGAGTTATAACAGTGAGAGTTTGAGCTGTAGTGCCTAATTCTCTAAACAGGCAAGGCATCAGTAACATAAAATTTCTTAATTTATTCTAGTAGGAATTCATAAAAAAAAGGGGAAATCAAATAAATTTAAACAGAAAGAGTGAGGTGAAAAATAGATCCCATTGGTGCATGTTGTCCTTATCAATAGTTAGAAACAAAAAATGTATGGTTAATTTGTTTTCCATCACTGTTCAGAGGATTACTTTCAAAAGCAAAATAGTTTCAGAGTTCTTTTACAAGCTATGAATTCACTAACAACAATAAAATGTAAGTTTTCCCCCCCTTATGTAATATCCCCAGTTTGCTATTTAAAATTTTATCCAGTAAACGAGCCTCCATTAGATAATTGTGTGTGGGCTTGGTTGGGACAAGGGACATAAGTCGAATTTTAAAAGTCTAGTTTGACACAACAAATAGCGAATACAGAATCTAAGTATCTAAATATGATGTCCTGTCTATTTTTGTGAATTCAAGATGGAAGGGGACACAATGAGGTATGGATAATTAGTTTAATACATCAAAGAAGGAATAGTATTTATAACACCATACACATGGCATTGCTTAAAACTAGCAACATAAGATTTGATTTGAAAGGGAAATGGAAATATAAGAACAAGAGTGGCAAACTAGTAGTAGATCAGCAAATAATATGAGAAGGAAAAATAAGGATTTGAACAAGGTAAGGTGGCAACAAGTAGACATATCCACACAAGTAGTCTACCAATAGGCCCATGATGTGTCATGCATGGCATGGTTCCAAATTACAAGTCTCAAACCCAGCTGGCCATGGCTGGGCTTCTCAAAGGTGAGATTGCCTATGTAGCTTGAAGTGGCTGCCTATGTAGCCACCATAATGTGTGGTGAAGTCACTTAAATATGAGGTGGCTGATGGAAATTTAACCCAAGAATGACTCAGGCAGTGTGAACAGTAGAACCTAGGGGGTAGGTAAGGTGGGTAACCTGGTGAAATAGAGGGAAACCAGACCAAAAGAAGGGGGGGGGGGGGGAGAGGGACAGCTATCAGGAACCTGCAAAACAGGTATGGAACCTATTTCTTTTGAATTAATTCATCTTTTTAGTTAATGTCAAGAAGGTTTAACGTAGAAAAACTGAGAAAAACAATGGGAAAGCAAGGTCTGTGAGAAAACTGCAATAGCCGAATCACTGTGTAACTAGGCCACAAGAAAACCAATGTTTAAGCCTCACTGGATCATAAGGACATATAGACCATTCGAAAAGAAAGCCATAGGAAAAACAATCAAAGAAAATGGTGCAGAAACGAGACCAGGAGAGCCAGTTGCAGGTCACAGCCAAAAATTCATTAGTAGTGAATTTATCAAGTTTTAATGCGATTTGCTGATTGAAACATGATTTAAATGTGATCGAAGAGTGTTCATAGTGATATTTAGGATGAAAAACAAGTGAAAACAACCGAGAAAATGAAATGAAAACTTGAAAACTCCATAAAAAGGCCACCGTCGCCGGAGAAGGTAAATGAGTCATGGTGAGTCTACTAAGGTGGATAACCCGGAGGTCTTTGAGGAGTTCAGACCAATCATGGAGAGTCAACTCACTGGGTGCGCTGGGTTGGGACCAAATTAGTCCTGAGTCAATTTGGTTAGGTCACTAAACCAAACAACGTCATTTGATGCTTATAAAACCCTAAACGACGACGTTTCTGTCCATAAAATAAATATATGGACCGAGTTGGTCTGAGTCGATTTGGTTAGGTCGCTAGACCAAACAACGTTGTTTGTCGCTCATAAAACCCTAAACTACGACATTTCTGTCCATAAAATGTGTGTATATATATATATATATATATATATATATATGTAACACTGAAACTTCATTGTTTTGACGCCATTGGTAATGATACGGTGCCATTTTGAAACTTGTTGGTTGGGACCTTAAAAGTGGAAACTACATCATGTCGATTAAATTGTAAAACCAAAAAAAATGGCCAATGTCTTGGCCGTGAATCGAACCTGGGTCGTTTGGGACTTAACCATTGAACCACTGATACTGGTTGTAAACTAAAAAGCTACACTAAATATATGCATAAACTATCTGAGCAAAAGGAAATTAAAAGAACGGAGCATGATGCTCTAGTGATTTGATCATTGGTCGCATGGGTGGACTGCAAGGGGTTTAACCAACGCGCCACTGGGATGGCTGCTATCCAAAAGCCATAATAAATATAAAAGAAGTCTATTGAAGGTTGATATAAATTAAAATGAAAGAATGTTCCTCTAGTGGTGGTTCGAACCAGAGATTATGGCGAGAATTGAGGTCTTATCTGTTGAGCCACTGCTCGTGGCTGCTCAATATTTTACCAAAATATAAATATGTATATAATTTGGCTTAATTAATTAATAATTATTGGAAAAATTGCTAGAGACCAATTAAATGGCAAAAAGGGCTATCTTAAGATTTTTTGACATTCCAAACTCAATGGTGGAGTTTGTTTTAGTAAATAAAATACCGAAAAAAATAAGATAAATTTTAATAATTGCAATTATGTCCCAATTAATTAAATAAGTTGCGGGATAAGTTCGAAAAAAAGTTGAAGGACCTACTCTAAGGTTTTTGGGGCTTATGAGTCCAAAAATGAGGTCCATTTGGACCAAAAACATCAAGTATGTGGTGTTTTAAATAAAGATATGATTTGATTAAGAAATTAAATATGAATTGATCCATGTTATAGGATCCCAGAGAAGAAGGGGATAATTGACTAAGGGGAAACTAAGGACCACAAGTGCGTAGACTAGAACTTTAAAATGGTGAATATTTTACTATGCTTATGAAATATGTTTCTTAGCTACCAAGAATATTATTGAACTCAATGGTTTCAATTATAAGGTTGTTCAATTATCCATTTTACGAACAAGCATGATATTGATTTAAATGATATCATATACTATTTTCTTACATGAATGATGAGCAAAAATATGTTCAAGGAATGCTATTTAGTTGCCATAAGAAATGTTTTTCTAGACGACATTACTTACATGATACAGTCCATGTCAAGGGATAATAACTAACCTATGGTCCATGTTGAGGGACAATATCTGACCTCATAAGTTAAGAGCTCTTTTACGGTACCCTAGGAGTAATCGTCTAATTGATGCGACCTGAGTATGTGTAAGGTATATTATGGATTCCAAGTCGGCCAAGTCCGTTTGGTATAGAAATGAAGTAATGGGCATCCTACGTTTTATGATATACATATATATATATATATATATATATATATATATGGTTATATTTCAAAGATAGATGATCTTACGTGATATCATGTCATGTTGAATCATGATTACAAAGACAATTTTATTATAAAATGTTTTTGATGAAATAATTTTATCATGCTATTATTAAATGTTTTTAACCATGATATAGTCAACTTTGGTTTATGAAATCGAGCTGCTCTCACATGAAAACCTTGATAATCCTAGTTTGGAAAATCCATGGCAAAGTGATGGATTTACTCAATGAGCTTTATTTAGCTCACCCCATTCCCCTCCCCACCTTTCAAGTATGTTGAAGGAACAAGAAACTAGAACAGGGATGATAGTGAGGCACAGGATAGCGAACAAATAGATGAAGAAGAATTTTGTAGGAGCTGAAGATAGCTTGAGATAGAGAAGCAGTTATACATCAAATGTAATGTTATGAAGTTAAAATATTATTACTTATGTCTTGTCGATAAAGGCATGCAAATATAGTTTTATTGAGATATATGTAGACAAGCTCTGATGTCATTGAACGACATGTGTTGGGAATTTGAGGTTTTATGAGAATGTTATCAACAAAAGCTTGAAATAAGATTTCTTGACAACAAGATGTGATGTTTTAATATATCAGGTGAGTTGCATAGGTTGAGCTTCTAGTAAAACAGTTATGTCTGGCAAGTGTAACTCATTTGATTATGTACGACTTCGACTTGTCTCAATGACAAGTCGGTCATGTTCCAAATTCCGAAAAGGGACTGATTTGGGATGTGACACCTTAATTATAAGAGTGTTGTAAAGTTTCTATACATGTACACAAGTGTATGTATTTAGCAAGTATGTTGGGATGCAAAGTGGGGGCCCACCCCTCTTCCTATCTAGGACTACCTTTGGGAGCCTCTTCTAGATCATCTGTAATTATAAGATTTTTATTTTCATATAAGTTTCATAGTAAACTCAATGTGGAGGTCTAGAGAAGAAATGACCAAGAGCAAGGTAGTTAGAAAAATATTAAGGTCATTACCTAGAAGAATACCCTAAGTTAATTGCCACTGAAGAAAGTAGAGACATAGATAACCCTAGGCTAGATGAATTGACAAGTTCAATAAAAAAAAATCTGAATTTAAAATAGGAATATCCAAAGGAAGATACTAAGAAGGGTTAAATTGAAGGATAAAAAGGAAGATACTGAGAATTTTAGACCCTCTAGAGGAAGAGATAAGTTCAACTCTAAAATTTTATGCTACAATTGAAGTGGCTATGGACATATCTCTACACAAAGTCTCACACTTAAAAGAAAAGTAAGTCTAAGGCGTTTGCCGCAAAGACTTGGGATGATTCATCCTCAATATCCGAACAAAAGGATAGTCAGCCGAATTCCCCCAAGGCTTTGATGACTATACTTAACTCTATTAAAAACACTAGAGTTAAATCATTTGAAGAGAGTGAGGGAGTATCCAATGAGGATGAGAATGTGTTAAATGTCCTATCAAAACTTACATGATGAATTTGTTAAGTTAGCGAAATTTAATGAAGTCCTAAAGAATGAGCTTAGAAAAGTCAAATTTAAGAACAAAATAGTTAATTGTAAACTTCAGGAACCTAAAGCTAGACTCAATGAATTAAATAGTCAAAATTGTGTAAAAGAAAGTCTAGCTAATTAAAGGACCTTGTCTTAAGAGAAAATTCCTCCCAAACTGAAGAACATGTGAATGACACTGAAAAGGGGAAGGGAATATCTAGGACCAAAGTAAAGGTCATACCAAGTAATGAGGGTACTTCCAGTTCATATAATGTGATTGATCAATCCAGGAAGTAACCCATGTTATCTGGCCCAAACATAGTTATGTATTTCTCTTGCCAATATTGTGGCAAAGAAGGACATTTGAATAAAAGATGCTAGTGTAGACCAGGTGGAAAAGGAGCCCCAATCTATAACATTATAGAGATCAACAATTCTTAATGAGATTGGAGGCTATTGAAGGAGAAAATGGGTAATTGAGATTTGAGATTTAAGAAGCTGAAAATGGAGTTCAATTATGTCAAATCTTAAGCTCCAACTAAACTCAAAAAGAAATCAAAAGTTAAACAATAAGAGTTTGGTCATACTTACTGCTCGCTAGTTTGAGATGAGCTAGTCTGGTATCTAAACAGCTGATGTTCCATACACGAGTGGTGAAAAGTCACAATTTACCACTTTGGAAGACTGTAAAGAAGGCTATGTCACCTTTGGCAATGGCAGGAACAAAGATTGCTGCTAAGGGAACTGTACGAAGCTCGGCACTCCCAGAAATTAAGGATGTCCATGTGAAAGGACTCAAGCACAACCTCCTTAGTATAAGTCAAATATGTGATCAAGTAAACAATATGAAATTTGAAAAAGGTGGATGTGAGATCCTTGACTCAACTGGAAGTTCCCTATTCATGGGAGGAAGATCATTAGACCATATTGCTATATTTTTCAGCCACTTACATGCACTTACCAATAAAATCATACAAGTGGGAAAACTTTGTGGCACAAGAGGCTTAGTCATGTAAACTTTAGTACCTTCAAAAAGCTCAGTAAAAATGAAACTGTGAGAGGGATTCCTAAGTTTGATGGGGAAGAGTTGAGGAGTGTGATATGTGCAGCATAGGCAAATCAAGTCATACAAACCAATTAACATGCTCACCACTACGGGAGTTGTATAATTATTACATATGGATCTTGTCGGTCCTATATGTGTAGGGAGCCTGAGTAGGAAACAGTGTTTCTTAGTAATTGTGGACAACTTCATAAACCTGGATCACATTCTTAAGAAAAAAAATTGGAGGCATTTGAAAATGTCAAGAGAAATCTAAACATAACTCAAAATGAAAAAGGATATACCGTGAATGGAATTAGGAGTGGTCGTGGAGGGGAGTTCAGTCATGAATTATCGGAAAGATATTGTGATGACAAAGGAAGATATCACGAATTTTTTGCTCATATCGAAAAAGAAAAACAAAGTCCTCCATGAAATGGCAATAGTAATGATCCATAGTAAGTCTCTACTAAAATCATTTTGAGCAAAAGTACTCAACAGAGAGTACCCAAGGTACCTCTAAAACTCCATATGAGCTTTGCAATGGTAAGAAACCATCTCTTAAGTACTTCCAAAAGTTTGGGAGCAAATGCATCATTCTTAGGGATAAAGAGTGTGTAGGAACTTTGATCCCAAGAGTAAAGAAGGGATATGCTCTTAACACTTGAGTCTACGAAGTCTATAACACCCGGGCTCGTAGAAGAGACAATCAATTTGCACATCAATGATGATGGACTAATGAGGTGGGAGTCCTTTAGAGATGAAGATCAAATATTCAAAATATAGGACTACCTCAACTTGAGTCTGAAAGCACACCAACGATACAATATCCACCCCCTGAAGAAAGAATAATTAAAGATCATCTAGAAGATAATATTGTTGGAGATGCAGAAGGTGGAATGAGAACAAGATAGTTGGAAGGTCTCATAAACCATGTATCCTTCTCCTCGAAGATAGAACCCGATAATATAGAAGCATTGGACGATGGGCATTGGATCTTGGCCATCCAAAAAGAGTCAAATCAATTCAAAAGGAATGATGGTAACTCACCTCAAGACTACCAAGAAAGAATGTGATAGGCACCAAGTGGATTTTTTAAGAACAAATTAAATAAAAATTGTGAAATCATTAGAAATAAGGCCACATTGGTAACATAAGATTTTGCCCCAGTAGAAATTTGATGAAACTTTTGCACTTGTAGCTAGGCTAGAATCCGTAAGAATGCTCTTAGCCATCTCCTGCATCTTGAAATTTAAATTATTCTAGATGGATGTTAAGAGTACATTTTTTAATGGTGAACTTAAAAGAAGAGGGTCTATATTGAAAAACAAATTAGGTTGGAGACCATGGAAAAACCACGTAATCAGTTGAGAAATGTCTTGTATGGCCTCAAGCAAGCACTAAGGGCTTGGTAGAAAAATGATCCAATTTATTTTGGATAGTGGGTTCACCAAAGAGTTAAGAATCACAGATACAGATACAGACACGGGACACGGATACAACACAAAATAGACATACGGACATGACCTTTTTCAAAAAAGTAAGACACAGATATGTCGGAGACACGTTGAATATATATTTTTATGACTATATAATAAAAACTTAATATTATTTCAATCAAAATTGACATAAAAAAACACAAATCATGGCAATATTATTAATATATCAAAATAACAAAGGCCATTAAATAAAAATTTAAACATTTTCAAGTTTCAAAATAAATTTGTTAACTACTATATATATATGTGTGTGTGTAAAAAATTTGAAGTGGAGAAAAAAGGGGGGAAAAATTCAAAAGAAAATATCCAAAAAAAAAAAAACCAAAATGTGTGTCCAACGTGTCCCTCATGTGTCCAAGACGTGTCTGTAATGTGTTTGAAATTTTAAAAAATTGAGCATTCTTTTTTCACGTATCCGAGTGTGTCTGACATGTGTCTGGGCATGCCCATGTCTAATATGTGTCTGACACAGATACATGAGGAAAAATAAAGTGTCTGTACTTCATAGCCAGAGGGAGTGTGGACAAAAACCTGTACACTAAGAAAGATGAATCATGGATCATAATTGCACAAATCTATGTTGTTGATATTATCTTTGAGTCAACGTGTGAGGAACAAGCTCACAAATTTGTCAAATTAATGATCAAGAAATTTGAAATGAACTTAGTTGGTCAATTAAAATTCCTCCTTGGCTTACAGATAAAGCAAACTCAAAAAAGAATATCTCAGTCAAAGTTTGCTAGAAAGCTTGTTAAGAAATATGGCATGACATGTGCCAAATGTTCAAGTTGAAAAAGGGTGAAAATGGCATTAGAGTAGATCAAGATAGGTACAAAAGTATGATTGGAGTAAAAGAATCCCACCTCATTGAAGTGAAGAGGATTTTAAGGTACATACTGCGATAGCAGATTATAGACTCTGGTATCCTAGAGATACAACCAGTAAGTTGGCAGGATACACAGATGTTCACTGGGCGGGTGACACTGATAATCGCAAAAATACCAATGGTGGGGCTTTTATCTTGGAAACTTCCTAGCAGCTTGGCACAGCTAGAAAGAGAACTCTATATCATTAGACCCTAAAGAAGCTTGAGTATACACCTACATGTGCACAGTTTCTCTGGATGAAGCAAATGTTTGAACATTATGGAATTGGTAAAAGAACAATGAAATTGTACTATGATAATAAAAAAATTAATATATTGAAAATCTAGCCCAACATTCAAGAACAAAGCAAATTGATATCCAACACCACTTTATAAGAGAATTAATAGAAAGTGTGATTGTGCTGGAACAATATCCACTTAAGATAAAAGAGCGGATATCATGACCAAATCCTTAGACCAACTTAGGTTTGCACACCTTAAGAAGAGTCTAGGGGTATGTAGTCCCCTTTACGATTTCAGGGATTACCTTAGGCTCTACAAAGCTGCAATAGTTAATTCCATAAGATCCTATGGAACAGTGCTACAAGCAAACGGCCCCCAAATAGTTAAATCTTGCCAATAATAAGTCAGGATTATTAAACATAACATGAACATGAGTAGATGACCCTCACTAGTAATATCTTGTCCTTTAGGTAAACTAGTTATGTATCCCGGAGTGTTCATTGTGTGAGAAGATTGTCAAAGAACTTCATGAAGAAGGGCATTTTGATTGTGATAAAACTATGACATTGATAAGTTCATCTTATTGCTGGCCTAAAATGAAACACAATGTTCCAAGATTTGTTAAGTGTTGCCATGTGTGTCAAAGATCAAAGGGAGGATCTACAAATACTAGATTATATACTCTACTTCCTATTCCTACTTCAGCATGGATACACATGAGTATGGATTTTGTTCTTGGTCTCCAGTGACTCAAAGGCGAGTTGATTCAATTTTGGTAGTGGTGGATAGAGTTTTGAAAATGGCCCATTTTATTCCATGTTGTAAAACTATGGATGCAACTAATGTGGCCAAAATCTTCTTTAAAGCGGTGGTTCTTTGCATGGTATTCCCCGCACCATCACCTTGTTAGATCACCAGCTGTTAGAGAATGGGCTAACAATGTATATCAAGCTCTAAACACTCCCCCTTGCGTGCCACCCTAAACTCGCTTGTGAAGAGACAAAGAAACTACAGACAAATACAACAGAGAAAAGAGTGCAAATGCAAACGGGGAAAAAATGCAAATAGAGAGACTTGAACCCAAGACCTCTCATAATCAAGGCTTTGATACCATGTTAGATCAACAGTTGCTCCAAAAGCTTAAGTTGTTAGAGAATAGGCCAACAATATATATCAAGCTCTCAACACACCTCATACCGTGACCCAACATTCATGAGCCATTTTTGGAGGACCTTATGGAGGCTGATTGGAACAGAATTATGCTTAGCTCATATCACCCATAATCAGATGGGCAAACTTAAGTTATTATCCGCAGTTTGGGAAAAGTGTTATGCTGACCTGTTGGGGACAAGCCTAAAGAAGAGTTAGTATTACCACATGCTGAATTTGCTTTCAATTGATCTCAAAATCAAACCACTAAGTGTAGCCCATTTGAGATTATCCAAATTGTGTTCTAGACCTGGCTCCTATTCCAAATCTAAGTGAACAAGAAAGCTGAGGAGATGGGAAATTACAAGAAGTTTGTCCATGAAGAAGTGAAGAAAATAATTGAAGAAAGCAATTTGAGACACAAAACAACAACTAATCAACATTACAGAAAGGTTGTTTTTGAAGTAGGGGATAAGCTTTGGGCAATTCTTACAAAGGAAAGGCTTAGTGAAGTAGGTGTTTACAGCAAGCTAAGAGATGGGAAAGTTGGTCTTAGTGCAACTATTAAAAGGATCAACAATAACACTTACCAGCTGAAATTTTCAAGTTATCTTAAGACCTCAGACGTGTTCAATGTCAAGCATCTAATTCCATACAAAGGTGACCCTTTTGAGAACAAGGATAATGAAAACTCGAGGTTGAGTTTTCTCTGACCAGGGGAGACTCTGATGCAGTCAGCCAGCATTAATTTCAAGATTATGGGTGTCATTAATGTTTTTTAAAGTTCTGGCGGATTACTAATTACTCTTGGTTGGGGTAGTTATGTTAGTAAGTATTTTACTTTTGTAGTTTGTGTTAAATTTAAGTCAAGTCAAAAGTCTTTATGTGAGTCACTACAAGTCTTATATGACTTTCCGACTGCATGTTGTTGGAAGTAGAAGTATGTATTATGCTACTAGTCTCTAGATAGTCTTGGAACTAAGAGATATTTATTGTGAGATGTAGAGCCATAAAAATCAGGTCTAAAGCATTGTAAGGCAGTCTTTTTACTGATTACACATAACTATTGCAGAGAATTATTCACTACAGCTCTACCCTGGATTTTGTCTTTCCATCTACTTTGTAAGGCAGTCTTTTTACTGATTAAACATAACTATTGCAGAGAATTATTCACTACAGCTCTACCCTGGATTTTGTCTTTCCATCTACTTACTCTTTCTTTCTCTTTATCTGCTCTAAATCAGTTTCAGCAGTCCTTAGAGTACTGCAGACTGCATCCCTTGCTCTTAAATATCTACTTGATATGTGTGTGCATATCCAGTATTGATTGAATATTTGATTTCGATATGTTGACTAACATGCAGCTGCACTGTCTATTATATGCTTATAGCTTTATCTTAAAAAATGGACTCATATGATATACTCAAAAGTATAGTACATGACTGTTACATTTGTCATGAGCACGTGCATCGCTAACCCACCTCAAATTGCCATCAGCATTGAATACTTGTATCATTTGATTACTCTTGACAATTTTATAACAAAATGGAGGAGAAAGAGATTTGGATTTTGTCCATGAGCTTGTAGGAACAACTACAAGAAGAAAATCAGCCTTAACGGAAAGAGGAGCAATAACAAAGGGGAGAAAAGAGTATTAGGGAGATTTTTTTATGTATCACTCATTGCTTATTTTGTATATCTTGTGAGAATTGAGTGAACATGTATTAAGATGGGAGATAAATATCCAAAAAAAGGGGTTTTGTCAATGAAATTGCCAAAAGAGGGAGATTGTAGGTGTTAGATTTAGCATAAGTTGGCAATTTATGACAACCTGTATGATAGAACTAGGATTAGAAGACTTCAAGGATCACACAAAGGCTTGAAGCACCTAGAAGGTGCAAACAAGAGATGGATCAAGTCAAGGGAAGTGCTTTTCACCAACATGCAAGAGGGCACAATCGACAACGAAGACCACAGAAATGAGCTTGAACAGCAAAGATGAGATTTGAAGAGTTAGAAATAGAATTGGTTGACCAATGTGGTCCAGTAGCACCAGAGGATAAGATTCGTCGACAAACCTGAACATCAATCAACCATAGTAACCTCAGGAAAGAATGGTTGACCAACTAGAATATTGGTCCACCAAAGTAAGTGCCCTAGGCAAGATTGGTCAACCAACTTGGATATTGGTTGACCAACTTTGAGCAATTTGTAATATTGGTCCTGGATATTGGGCAATCATATGTGGACAGTAGGAAAAATTGGTCGAGTAACCAACAAATTGGTCCACCAATATAGTCGGGATTTCAAAAAATATAGCTGTCATAGGAGCTATGAAGCATGGATCGGGACACGGATAAGACACGACACGGACACGGACAGGCAGACATGTTATTTCTCAAAAAAGTAGGACACGAACACGTCAGGGACACGTTGAATATATATAATTTTTTTTATATAATATCTAATGACTAACATTATTTCAATTAAATAACAAAACCATTAAAGAAAAATTAAGAAATTCATTTAATCATCAACATCCATGATTGAAATTGCAAAGAAAATTTACTAACTATCATGTGTGTGTGTATATATATATCCAAAAAAAGAAAGAAAAAAATTGAAATGGTGTCCAAAACGTGTTCAGAATGTGTTCGAAATTTAGAAAAATAAAAAAATTTGGACACTATTTTGTATGTCCGTCACTTGTTCGGGAAGTGTCCGAGAGTGTTGGTGTCCGACATGGACATGTGAGTTAAAATAAAGTGTCCATGCTTCATAGCATAGGAGCTGTTGGAGAGCCGTGGCTATAAATATAGGGCAAATATGTGAAGTTGATGAGTGGTTTTTTGGGAGATGGAGAACATATATACACATCTTTAGGAGCACACAGAGTGAGATTTAAAGAAAAACAAGAGTGTATCACCACCTAAGAAGTACGGACACAGGACACGGATACGATACAACACGGACACAGCATTTCTAAAAAAAGTAGGATACGGATACATCAGGGACACATTGAATATATGCATATATTTTTATATTTTTTATATGACCATATAGGAAAAGCCTAACATTATTTCAATTAAAATTGGCATAAAAAATGTACAAATCACAAAAATATTGTTAAGATATTAAAATAATAAAACCATTAAATAAAGATTTAGGAATCTTTTATTTAATTATGTTCCAAAACAAATTTACTAACTTCTTTATAGAACATATATATGTATATACCCAACTCAACATATATGTGTATATATAACCGGAAAAAAACCCACAAAGAAAAAGGAGAAAATGATTGAAAAAATCCAACAGGAAAAAAAAGAAAAGAAAACATTTCCAAAACGTATACTAATGTGTACTAACATATCCGTAACATGTTAGAAACTTGTCCAAAATTTAGAAAAAATACAAAATTTGCACACTTTTTTCAGTGTCCAAAAAGTATCCAAGAGTGTCAGTGTTTGACACGTGTCTTACACAGACACGTGAGTGAAAATAAAGTATCCGTGCTTCATAGATCACCACCATCCTCATCCTAGCAAGCTAGAAAGAAGGGAACTAGAACATCAACTCATCTAACTTGGGACTTGAGCTTATAAGGTAAATCTACCAATATAGAGGTAACATACTCATCCCACCGAATTCTCAAATTGTATAATCTTGAGGTAGGGGTTTTATGTGAACCCACTATGTGTAGAAACCTACGAAATCCTATTGTGTGTTACCTTAAGATAGGTTCTAAGTTTGCCAAGTGAAAAACATAGGATTGTAAGCGTTTATTGGCTGAACCTGTAAAACCCAATTTGAATTAGTGAAAATACCGGTGCGTGAAGAGTGGATATAGGCACAATTTCCATACCACTATAAAATCCTTGTGTTCATGTATGATTGCTTATAGTAGTAAGTATTGTTGAATGTATGAGTTAATGTATTAATTATATATCTAGGAAATTCTTCTATAAAAAAATGAACACAATGAGTAGCATGTGATTGTAGCGATTAGCTTGAACATATATATGCTACAAAGTAAATAGTAATTGCGAATGGTTGAATAAATATACATGTTTCAAACTCTAGTGATTGTGGTGGCGTAACTTCCCTTATGAATCAGTAATTACTTGTATGCTTGAACAAAGAGACAACAACTATTAAACTTGTGGTTGAATTAAACATAGCTTGAATCCCATTAGTTACAATCTCAAGAGTTGCACACCACAAGAGAATGTTATTAGATTGGTGAATCTAAAGACCAAGTGACCAATAGTGGGGCAACAAGCCATTCTTAACTATGGGGGGAATAAATAAATGTCAAAGATTTGGAAAGTGAACAAAGACTGGAGCAGGTATCAACATGGCTTTTAAAAAAGAGAAAAGGGGTGTGGGGGAATATTGGGGGGTCTCCTACAAGAAGTATTGAGGAAGAATTCATCATGTTATTTGAGACGATAGAGAGGGACAAGAAGGAAACAAATAAAAATTCCAAGGGGATTAAAAATAAAGTTTAAGCACAACTATGCAGGGAGTTGAACAATCTTTCGAGTTTAGTGAATTACAAGTTGGGAGGGCTAAGAAGATGGGGAGTGCAGGGAAGAAGGGGAAGGGGACGTTGACTGTTTATTCATGAAAATTAGAATGACCTTTTGGAATGTGAGAGGCATGAACTGTTGAGAGCTTGATATACATTGTTGGTTCATTTTCTAATAGCTCAAGTTTTTGGAGCAATTGATTGCTTAACATGGTATCAGAGCATTGGTTATGGGAGATCTTGGGTTCAAGTCCCTCCATTTGTATTTATTCCTTGTTTGCATTTACATTCTCTTTTGCTTCACATTTGTTTGTAATTTTTTTGCCTTTACACGTGTGAGTCCAGGGTCACACGTGAGGGGGAGTGTTGAAATCTTGATATACATTGTTGGCCCATTCTCTAACAGCTATTTTGGAGCAATTGGTTGCTTAACCTGAGTAAATGTGTGGTAATAAAGGTTATATTGAAGTTGTGAATGGCTTGTCTTGTATATCAGCAAGGAACAAAAGTGGAGATGGTTTTGAGAGAGCTAGTGAGGAGTTTGTAGGGTGATATGCTCTCTTTGGGAGCCGAAAGTACTACAAGGAGGATTCTTGTTATGTGGGACTCCCAGGTGTTATCTAAGCAGATGTCAAGCTGGGGAATTTTTTTTCTTTTATGTCTTTTCCATTTTTTGGATGTTGGTTTCCATTGGGTCATTTTGAGAGTGTATAGAGGCCTATGGAAGATGGGACTAGAGCTCACTTGTGGCAAGAAATGAGCAAGGTGAAGATGAGATGGAATATGCCACATATAAGGGAAGATTTTAATACAAACGGATGGAGCTTTAGAAAGTCGTTGAGTGATATAGTTTGTTTCCCTTTTGAAATAACGTGTGGCAATAGGATTTTGTGGGCCATGCAGGATTTCTCTGACTTTATAGATAACATAGATTTGACGGATTTTCCACTAGCAGGGAGGGTGCTTCACGAGGACAAGCAGGAGGGAAATTCCATCCGTGTCAAGGTTGGACAGGTTTTTGGTGATCGCAGATTGGGAGGAAAGGTTTTCATATTGCACAATCGTGTCTTCCTAGACTAGTGTCGAATCATGTGCCTTTACTTCTTGATAGTGATGGTGTTAGGAGAATATCAGTCCTTTCAAATTCGAGGACATATGGCTTAAGGTGGAGAGCCTTGGGAAAATGGCGAGGTGTTGGTGGCACAATTATAGAGTGGAGAGATTGCCAGGTTTTGTGATAGCCTAGAAGTTGAAAATACTTAAAGAAGATTTGAGGAGATGGAATACAGATATGGAAAGGTGGAGGTGAGGCAGGGCAAGGTAATACAGGAAATCAAAGATCTGGATGTGACAGAGTAGCAGGAGACTTTATTAGGGGAAGCCAGGGCCAAAAGATATGAGTTGAAAGGAGAGTTGGGGAAAGTGCTTCTATCATAGGAAATTTGTCGGCAAAAATCAATGGGCCTTATGGTTAAAAGAGGGCAAGTAACGCACTCAAGTTTTTTCATAGATTAGAAAATCCTTATTAAAGGGGGTAATGACATTGGTCGAATCATCATTGGAGGAGAGGAGCTCAACAATGATGGGAAAATGAAGAGGGCTATTGTTTATTTCTATGAGAGGTTTATATAGAGTAGCATCCTAGGATGCCAAGACTAGATAGTTTGCCTTTTGCTTCTTTTCCAATAGGAAAGAGATTGGTTGGAAAACCCCTTCACGGAGGAGGGAGTGGTGGAAGCATTGAAATCATGCAATGGTGATAGAGCCCCTAGTATGGATGGATTTACTATGGAATTTATGCAACAGAGTTAGTTGGTGGTTAAACAAGACTTCATGAGAGTGACGTTTTTGTTTTTTATGAGCAACATTGGTTCAAGAGAAACCTAAATCCTTTGTTTATTAAGCTAATACCCAATAAGGGGGAACTACTGATATTAGAGACTGAAGGTCAATTAGCTTGGCAGGGAGTGCGTATAAGTTTATTTCAATAGTCTTGGCATTGAGATTGAGAAGGTTGCTAGGAGCAGTTATCTCCAAAACTCAGTCTGCCTATATGGGGGTAGATAAATCCTGGATGATGTTTTGATGGCCAATGAGTGTGTGGATTCACTAACCAGAAGAAATGTTTTGGGGGTAGTGTCCAAGTTGGACATTGAGAAGGCTTATGACCATGTGAATTTTTTGAGGGTTTTTTTTATTTATATGTTAAGAGAGAATGAGCTTTGGTGAGAAATGGAGAAAGTTGATTGAGGCATTTATCTCTGCAGTCAATTTCTCAATTTTGGTTAATGGCTTAGCAGAAGGATTTTTCTATAACACAAGAGGTCGTGGGATTGTTTTATCTCCTCTTTTGTTTATCATGGCAATGGAAGCTTTAAGTAGGCTGCTAACCCAAGCTGTGGCAAGGGTATAGTGGAAGGCTTGTGGTTTTTTGGGGTGGAAGATGAGCAGTTGAGAGATTTCTGGTGTTTTCTCTTTTGTTTTGAGGTACTTTCAGGGCCCAAGGTAAATTTGAGGAAGATTATGGAATCCACTTTCAAAGCTCAAATGGGTTGGGATGTGGTTGTGGAACGATTCCAAAGGAGGCTTGTGGGATGGATGAGGCAATACTTGTCTTAGGAGGGACTACTCACTCTTTTTAAGAGGACCCTAGTGAGTCTCCCTATTCATTTCAAACAAACACTAAGTTTTTCCATACATTAGCAAATACTCAAAATCAAATTCCAAATGTATGCAGATCATAACAAGTGAAAAAAAAAAAAAAACAATACATGCACTATGACTCAACCAATCTGTAGCGTTAGTAAATAAATGGGAGCAAATGTCTTGTCCTATGCTTTTTGCCTTGGTGTTATACAGGAAGTATCAATTTTGAGAAGAAAAAAAAGTGAAAAATAAATCTCACTGGCTTTTGGCAACACCCAAATGTCTAAATTCTTAAATTTAATGTCTTTCTTTACATAAAGTCAGCTACCAATATCCTTTCAGGTAGAACATCAATTTTTTTCTTGCCACATCCAAATCTGGTTTAACCTTGGAAACTAAACCTCACCTATAAAAATTATAGCTTCAAATTAAAGGGATCCTCCTAATCACATCTAATGAACCTCCATGCTACTCTTGAAGATGAAGAGACAATGACTTCATCAACCTTACCACCTTTTCCTTAATTTTATATTCTCCAAGTATATTTAAGAACTTATCCTATGAATCCAAAGAAATGTGAAAGAACATCCTTATTTGGTCAATTAAGCTAAACTGGATCTTAACATATAACAATTACAGCTGGCAAGATGCCATTACAACTGCCTCTGCAGAGAAACAATAATGCTTTCAAAAGCGAAATTTTCTTTAGTTGCTGATTCTAAATGAAAATAAAATCAAGGTTGGGTGTGATACTGAATAACATACAGTTTGAAGCAGAACTACGTAAGAAGGAAGAAGCAACGAGTTTAGCAAATTTAAAATGAACATGTTTTGAACTGATATTTGGTCAGTAATGTGCTGATAGATATTCTCAATATGTTAGCTCCTTTCAAGTTGAAGTAGTAGTGTTAAAAGTAGGGCAAAATCTGACATGTGTGCACTAGTTTACTTGGCCTTTTCTATACTGAAAGATGCTCTCATTGTTATCCTCGAAAAGCAAAACAGCCCCTGTGAAGCATGAACTCACTCTTTGGCAGGAGAATTCCTTAATCAATGTTAACATTCCCGATGTCAATTTTCTCAGTAGATGGTGATAATGGCAGGAAACTTAATATCCATCTCAACCAAATATGTGGAAGGAAATTACCAAAAGATATACAATTTCTCAAAACAGTACATAAAAATAAATTTAAATTAACCGTACCAGTATTAATGCTGTAATAGTACATAAAATATGCTATACCAACAAAGATGCCGGGAATTGAATCCCACCCACTCTACAGCTTGAATGTGGAAAGGGCATAATGAAGTATGAGATGTAAATTTGGGAATTTCATCTATTTCGACTTCAAGGGGTTGTTCTAAAATTCCAGACATTTCTTCTATTTGATTTCCTCAGAAACTAAACCCACAGTCATTATTGTCCATAAGAGTATAAGCTATCATCATCATAATATCTCAATTGATTTAAAGAAAATTATATCCAGTCAGCGTTTCTTTGTAGGAGGAAACTGTCAGAACAAACTGAGATTAATCACAACTTATTTTGATTGAGATGCACCTATTACCCAAAAAAAATTCAAATAAATAAATATAAAAAAAAATAAGAAATTAGAAAATATTGAATTAAAATACCTGTTCAGGAGTCTTTTTATGTCTATCTGCTATTTTTGCAACAACTGATAATTTCAGCATTGGCCCATGTACTGATCTTGACCTCCTGAACAGTATACGAGGAGTTCCAGGTTCATCTTCCCCTCCGGATCCACTGTCAGATGGTCCAGGACTGGAAGTTGGTACTCCTAATGGTGTGTGAGCAGACACATGGATACCTTTTGACTGACAGAATTTTACAAGTTCATCTTGTCTCCAGAAAGGATGCAACTCTACCTGGTAAAAGCCAATCATAGATTAATCAGAAAACCAAAATTTCATAGCTAAAAGTTTTTTAAAGACTAACAAACAGATAAAAAGACCTTAATTTTTTTTAATTTTTTTCTCTTTTAAGTGAGAAGCAACGCCGTAGACAATTTAACTACATGAGTCCTATGAAGTACTGATACTTCTAGAAGGTAGCTGTGTCTGTCTTGTAAAATTTCTAAATTATCTATGATTTGAAAATAGGTTTTTTTAATTATGAACACATATCAGATACTTATTGAGTACTTCGACATCATTTGACAAGTCTTGGACATTGAGATATGACACTTTTAGTGTAACATATGAAAATACAACAAGGGTTTTAAATTCCTGAATTATTTCTTAGTGAAGAAGAATTGAGAACCCTTATGAGCATGAAATGTAAGATTAATCATGTAAATACTAGCATGTTTCCCTTAAGCGACGCATTGCATCAGCCATCGAATGCTTCAAAAATTGAGCAAGGGATGCTGCATTGGCACCTGGGTGCGGTGAAAATTGGGAAAGGGTTCCCACGGCTTAATGGACAAGCATGGGTAAAGAAGTTAGTCAAAAATAACAAAATTAACAGACTTAGATTAGAAACTTGGAATATAAGAACATTAATAGGAAACGGGACGGAACTAGTAGATACTATGATTCAGAGGAGGGTGAATATAGCATGCTTACAAGAGACTAAATGGGTATGAGAGAAATTTAGAGAAATTGAAAAGACCGGATATAAACTTTATCATATTGAAAAAGATCGACAAATAAATGGTGAAGGGATAAATGGTTTTTGAGGATCTCAAAAAAAAAGTTGTAATTGTTATTAGAAAAGGCATAAACCTTGTCTTGAGAGATAATATAATTAATATAATTAGCTCTTATGCACCCCAAATTGGATCAAATGCACACATGAAAGCACAATTCTATGAAGATATGCATGAATTATTTCGAAGCAAACCTGTAAATGAAAAGTTATTTGTTGGGGGTGACTTTAATGAACAGATAGGAAAAGATGATAGAGAATATGAGATAGTACATGGGGGTTACTGGTTTTGGAGATAAGAATGATGTTGGGGAGGAAATACTATATGTTGCAGCTGCATATAATTTTATGATAACAAATATATAGTTTAAAAAGAGAGATTAAACTTTAAAAGTGAATCAAATAAAAGACAAATATACTTTTTCCTAACTACAAGAATAGAACGACTATATGCAAAGTCTGTAAAATTATTCCTGGATAAAGCCTAACCTCACTGCATGGGTTGATGGTTTTAGACGTATATATTAAAAGACATATACAAAAGAATAAAGAGATTAAAAACACCAAGAATTAGATTGGTGGAATTTAAAAGAAGAGAACATAGATAAATTTAAAAGAAGTGTGCTAAAAGAAATATCATGGAACCTAGGTGATGAAACTAATGTCATGTAGAATGGGATGGCAACATGCATTAACATAATAGCAAAAGAGGTTCTTGGGGATTCAAAAAGAATAGGACCATTATATAAGGAAACTTGGTGGTGGAGTGAAGAAGTCCAAAAAGTAGTACAAGTTAAAAAAAAAAAAGTGTTATAAAACTTGACAAAAAATTAAATTATAAATAAAGCAAGTTAGGGAAGTATATAAAAATGCAAGGAGGAAGTAAAAAAAGTTGCAAGAGATGCTAAACATAAGGCACATGATGTATCAAATTAGATACAAAAGTTGGAGAGAAAAATATATACAAACTTGCTAAGTTGAGGGGTTGGAAAACCAAATATTTTAATCATATTAAGTGTAAAAGGAGTGAAGATTCAAGAGTCTTGATGAATGATGATGAAATTAAAGACAAATGGAAAGCTATTTTGAGAAGCTATCGAACGAAAATCATATAGAAAACTTAATTGTAGAGAACTCAATGAATAATACATAAAATATATTTTTTTCGTAGGATTAGAGTGTCCAAGGTAAAAAACGCATTGAAAAAGATGAAGACTGGTAGGGCTTTAGGAATGGATGATATTCTTATTGAGGTTTAGAAGTTTTTAAGAGAGGTAAGGATGTCATGGCCAAAAAATTTATTTAATAAGATCATAATAACTAAGAAAATGCCTAATGAGTGGAGAAAAAGCATTTAGTACCTATGTATAAAAATAAAAGGGATATCTAAAATTATACAAATTATCGCGGTGTTAAATTAATGAATCAAACTATAAAACTTTGGGAGAGAGTAATTAAACACCGATTAAGAGTTGGGACAACTGAATCAGAAAATTAATTTGGGTTTATGTCAAGGAGATCATCAATGGAAATTATTTAATTAAGAAAACTTATGGAGAGATATAAAGAAAAGAAGTTTTCTCTTTTTTTCTTTTTTCCAGCTTGTTGTCTCACTTGGTATTATACATATACATTATATAATATATAAAATCACACCACTAACACCACACAACACGCTGTACTATGCCCATTTTTCTATTTTTTTTTTCTCTTTTCTTTTCTTTCTTGCATGCTTATGTATATATATAATAATTTGCATTTATACCAATACTTATATTTGTATAATACATATACATACTCAATTGTATATATTTTCATACTTGTGTAAATTTTTTTTTTCAGGTCTCTACACACGCACTGTCTGCCTCCCTTTCAAACACACAACACAAATGGCACGCAGCACAGACAACACCTTCACTCACAGTGCACTCTAACATTTCTTCTCATCCCCTTTCACTGAACACGCACACACACTGATATGTACACACACACACCCACTCTTGGCTAGAGAGAGAAAGAAAAAGAAACAGGGAAAGAGAGAGAGGGTAAGCAGATTTTAAAAGTTGGGGGGGGGGGGGGTTCCTTATTTCTACCACAAGGGGGAGAAAGAGAGAAAAAAAGAAAGGAGAGAGAGGGAAAGGCCTTGTCCATTACAAGTCCCATACTTCACTTTTGGTTTCCTTATTATGCACTTTCACACACACTAGCACACTCTTCCACCACCATAAGTTTAACATGTGTCACATTTTATAAGACTTTATTGAGCTTCTTGGAGAAGCTTTGCACGCATTCCCATGTGCCACATAGCCAGTTGGCCCACTATACGCATACACTAGCTCGGAATTGCACCAAACTTGGTACACTAGCTAATTTCGACGCTCTGATTCCAAATATGCAGTCCGTTTCTCCAAATTCCTTTGTTTAGATTTTTTTATCTATCTGTGTCTTGTAGATGACTACAAAGATCTTCATATGGTATTTATCGATTTAGAGAAAGCCTATGATAAGGTCCCTCAAGATTTAATATGGTGGGTTTTAGAGAGAAAGGAGTTAAAAAACGATATATCGAAACGATAAAATATATGTATGATGGGACTATAACTATTGTAAGTACAAATGTTGGAGAAACAAGTGAATTTCCAATTGAAGTAGGCTTACATTAGGGGTCAGCCGAGGGATTAATGTTAAATTAGAGGTTTGGAAAGAGGCTTTAGAATTAAAAGGGTACAAGATAAGTAGGAAAAAAATTGAATATCTTGAGTGTGACTTTAGTAAAACTAGAAATACAAACGCGAATGCAGTGAGGAGTGAAAATTACTTTCACATATTCGTCAAGAGGGAAAAATTAGAGATAATGTTAATCATAAAATTAAAGTAGCATTAGAATTAAAGTAGCATGGGTTAAGTGGAGGAGTGCATCTAGCATATTGTGGAATTGACATATGCCTTTAAAATTAAAAGGTAAATTCTATAGAACAACTATTAGACCAGCGATACTGTATGGAACAGAATGTTGGGCAGTTAAGAAACATGTTAATAAAATGAGTATAGCCGAAATGAGGATGTTGAGATGAATGTGCAGTAAAACCAGAAAAGATAAAATTAAAAATAAACACATTCATAAGATGGTAGGAGTAGCACTTATAGGGGGATAAAATGAGAGAAAACTAGTTCAGGTGGTATAACCATGTACAAGGAAGACCAATAAATGAACCAAGAGCGATATGGTTCCTATTAAGGGTCATGCTAGGGGGCGGAGGTGACCAAAATTAACTTTGGTAGAAATAGTTAAAAAAGATATGATAATGTGTAGTCTAACTAGGGGAATAACCTTACAGATAAAAAAAACTAGGGGAATAATCTTAAATAAAGAAGAATGATAAGACATGATTCATATAGCTGACCCCAATTGGGATAAAGCTTTGTTAAGTTGAGTTGGAAGAAGAATTGAGAAATAATGAGAGTAAAAATCATGTTGAAATTCGTTCCAAATCCATGTCCACGTAATAAAGCCACGTTTTCTTGTGTAATTTTTAATATTATAAATTAGGAAATAGATTTATAAAAAAAAAAATTGCCATAGAATGAGTATATACAAAATAACAAACAATATTTTAAATTTTATATATTCACATATGAATACATATATGTTGTCGTGTCTTTGACATATCAATATCATGTTGTTTTAGAAGTTGTCATATTGGTGGGTGTGTCCATATCGTGTCATATTCATGTCTATACTTCAAAGCTTAAGTCCTATATTTTGTTTCGATAAAAGAACAATTGAAAGTAAGAGAGAGAGAGAGAGAGAGAGAGAGAGAGAGAGAGAGAGAGATTATTTACAAAAACATTCTGATATGCAAGACAAGACTAATATAAGGAACACAACCAGCTGTCTAGCTTGAGTGGTATTTTTCGTTTCTTACCACCACTTAATGGGGAGGTGTAGGGTTCAAGCCCTAATTTCAGTTTGGGTTTGTGTTGTACTTCAAAAAAAAATACTAATATAGGCAACAAACACCACAAGAACCATCATTTTGGGGGGAAAGGGTGAATATATAAAAGGACAGTGCGACCAAAAAAAAAGTAAAAGAGGACTGAAAAGGAAAAGGACATTAATTTTTTAACTCATATGGTGATTTTCCATGCAAACAAACAGTTTGAAGAAATCGTGATGCTGTAAAACACTCACCAATACCCAAAACCACACTAGAGAATTTCAGCATCAAATGAATTTTAAAGGTTCTTAAACCAATAAATGCCAGTCACTTAAGCAGAAAAGACTTCTCTCAAATTGTAAGAGAAGCATCAAGGCTAAAGGCACAGGATGGCAAAATGTTATTCTGGTTGATTCCATTTTTAGTCTTCCTTTGAGCCAGAAAAATATTTCACCTTTAAATGATGGTTCATCTCTGGACAAACTTACATGCTCAAACTGAATGTGAGGTCCTACCCTCCAACAGATGAATTTCTCTGCCAAGCAATGTCTACAGAATTACTTATGGTCTGAACCCAGGTCACCCTTCCTAGCACCCGAAATTGATAGAACTAGAACTGAGTAACACTGTTTGCAGTAACTACCAAACAGGTGATAGTTTATAAGGTTGCTTCTACTCATCAAATAGTGTAATTCAGAAAGTTGCAGGTACTGGGTACAAAAGGCAAAACAGAAAGCACGTAACTCAATTTTCAGGTGAAGACACAAATTTTCTCAGCTAGTGAAGTTTTGAGTGACAATATTCTCTAGACCAGGATTCAAGCACACACTGCATTGAACATCTTCACATCTCTAATCAACTAAGAAAATGTGTAGCCCAAAAGAAATATTTGTGAGAGGAGATGCTTTGTCCATGTGGGCATGGATGGTGGAAGATGAGGGATTTGATGTCAAAAAAAAAAAAGCATCCTGTTTTAGCAAACTTTCCCTGGCAATTATAGGCAGGTTGAGATACATATATACTGTTATTACTTTTAAACTTTTAGGCCACCATTATTTGCAGCAAAAAACACCTGAAGAGGGAAAAAATTACTGCATACTTGCATCTTTTGACCCAAACCATGGTCAGACAACTTGCTAAAGGTGGTTATAGTGCCTCTCATCTTTGTAGGTTTACCAACGGATCCACTTGATAGTGGAGTTCTTAATAGATTATACGTTTAATGCAAAATCGGTTAATATGTCTTTTATAAGTTCAACAACAATAAGGAGCCAACCTGATTGACAGCTGGTACAATTTTAGCAAATTTAAGCAATTCTTTAATCTGCTGTATGCTGAAATTGCTGACTCCAATAGCTTGAACGAGACCCAACTCAACAAGACCTTCCATTGCTTTCCATGTTGTTTTTAGCCGATTCAAAAATTGTCTATACTCATTCCCTGACTTCGAAGGAGGATCAGTAGCATCACCAAAAGCCGAGCTCTCAGGCCAATGCATCAAGTAGAGATCCAAGTATGTGACTCCAAGGTTCTTAAGAGATACTCTAACAGAATTCTCAATTTTATTGAGGGAATTCATAGTGCAGTACAACTTAGAAGTCAAGAAAACATCCTCCCTCTTCATAGAACCTTTGAAAACTTCAGTTAGTGCTTCCCCAACTTCAACCTCATTCCCATATAAATGTGCACAATCTATATGACGATAACCAACTGACAATGCTGTTTTTACAGCTTCAACACAGATGTCACCACCGCTTTGCCACGTACCAAGTCCTATGGCTGGGATTTTTGCTCCCGTGTTCAACAGGAAGTGGCTTCCTGGTGTCCCAACTCTTCCTTTCATGGACTCAAGCTTCTTGATAACAATAAATAGGCAAAGATATTTACCCAAAAACCCAGTCGCCGAAACTCAGAGCAAAACGGATTCAGACCAAAAATCAATCAAATTCTGAAGAGTTCACTGACAAATTAAGAGCAGTAAACGAAATTCCAGGAAGATATAGCTACCCAGTATCTCAAAAATGGGAGTGACAAATGCGAACGCAATAGTCGAATATCAAATTCAAACCCAATATTCGAATACCCAAATAGATCGAAAAATCAAAGCAATAAGTAGAGAACCCAGTTCAGAGAAGATCAAAGAAAACTGAACAATCCAACTGAAGAACACAATAAAACATTACAACAACAGAAACAACAAAAAGCCCAACATCAGTTTGTTGAAATATCGGAATGAAACCCAACAATCCAATGATCAACACAACAACCAATGGAAACAATTTGAAGTAGAGTTCATGACTTACACCAAAGTAGATGACTCAAAAAAGGTAAACAAACCAACCTTTGTTTTCCAGGAAACCAACGAAACCAGACCTGTTCTCTGGCTTTGTCTGTATAAATATATAGGCAATATTCAAATGGAAGGTTGGTCAACAACGGCAACAAAGAGCAAGAAATCCCAAAATAAAATACAAACGCTTAGCTGTAAAATCAAGTCTCTAAAAGTCTCAATCCTATAGGGAAGCAAAAGACAATTGGTTGTGTATATTATATATAATTAATATATATAAACATACACTGATAAAGTTTGGTAGTATTAGAATAAAGAAAGAAGAGAAATAGGATAAGGAATAGACAAATAAATTCAAGTTTACACCTAACAGAGAAGACTCGAAATCCACCAACCAACTACCCATCTTACTTACAACGACATTCATTGACAAGAGAGAGCCTCCTTTCCGGTGCAAATCTCTCCTCTCTATGTGCTTGGACGGAGGAGGAAGGGGATTGGTGATTTGGCCCAACGGTAAATACATACGACTTTCACTTTGGTAAGTAGGCCGCATTTTAGGCCGTTACTATTGAGGAGTACAAAATGTTTTGGTAGGATACAAAGTAGGAGCCCCAATAACTGCATAACACAACTTATTTCATTCGGGCATTTTTTTTTTTTTTTTTTGTGGCAAAATCGCATAATTCACGTAATATTATCCTCTTCCATTGAAGTAGTCTTTGTATATTACCGGTGTAAGTAATTATCTTAAATTTTAATATATGAATTTTGTTTCATCATTTTATTTTCTTTGTGATACTAATTTAGTTAAACCAATCATCCCACTACCTTTTTCTATCTTGACTCAAATTAGTTTTTTTTTTTTTTTTGTTCAATACTCACATTAGTTTTTAGTTACCCTTTCGGTGACATTTTTCTCAACATCAGCCACATCAATCTTTTTTACAATTATAGTAATAAAATTTGTTAAAGTAAATTATACCAATCTTTCATGAATTTTTAGACCATTATACAAAATATATTCTTTATTTGACTACTAACATTATCTTTTCCTGTCGAACATGATAGTCTCACCCGGTTAATGTTGATAGTAATATTATAGATTTTGTCCTCATTTGTTTAATAATTTTTTTGTCAAAATATCAAAGTTATAAGGAAAAATTTGTCATTTGAATAAATTTAATTACCAAAATCAATAAAAATTTCTCGATTAGCGACCCAGCCAGTTTAATGAAAAATATGTGACAAACTATTACATCATAAAGGAAGTCAATATAATTAGTCGAAAAATGGGTGATGTAGCCAAGAGTCCATGAAAAATACTATAATTACTATCTAGTCCAACTCTAAACATATTAACTCATAAAGTCTTTTAGTTATACAGTGCCAAAAATACCCCCCAGTGATGTGAAATTTAGGAGCAATCAAAAAAATTCAAAACTTTAAAATTTAATAACTTGAAATTTATAAATCTATTTTTAATAAAAATTATATATTTGGGTTTTAAACATCAAGATCTCTCAAACAAGATCCATATTGGATATGAAAATCTAATGAAGAAAAGAAAACATTTCAAAAGTGTAAAATTTTGTCTAAGTGAAACTGTAAAAATTTACACTTTTGTGGTGAAAGCCTAAGTCCCAGCAATGTAAAATTTTACAATTTCATAAAAAATGAGAAAACTCAATTTTTATTAGTTTTATTGAGATTTTGGTTACATGTTGAATGCTCAATTGGCTTTCAAGGTTGTGAAAACTTGTTCAAAAAAATTGTATTTAAAGAATGGGTGATTAAAATCCATTAGTTGTGAAAAGTGTAAAATTTTAAACTATCACAAAAGTGTAAAAGTTTACACATTTCATAAAAATTGGGAAAAAAACTCTAGATGAAGATAGATTTTCCTTCAAAAATTTATTAAGCTCTAGAAGATGGGACAAAATTACTTTTGCGAGGAAGAAAGAGATGAATAGTGAGAATTGTAATTCAAATGATGGCATAGTGCATGGACATGATAACCCTATAGATATGCCAAAAATATTTTAATCCATGTATCATGAACTCCTAGCAAACACCAATGTATGCAATTTACATAATACAGCTTGTTTGCGCGAAGGAATACCACAAAGATATCACTCAAAATCCCAAAGTGTGAATCACCTAGAAGGGAGGTTGAATAGGTAGGTTTTGAATTAAAAATTTTCTTTCAAGTTAATTCTAATTCTTGGTTAATTATAAAGATGACACAATTAACAACAAATCATTCAACGTGATTAATCCAATAGTTAAGCCTTTCCACCAATGAATCCACCAAGAATCAACCAATTCACGAACCTATTCAAACTTCGACTAGATTGATTTTATAACAATTTTCACAATTCAAGCAAAATCAACTAAGCTATAAATTTTTATTTCAATCAATTTACTAAATCAAATTTTTCAATATCTCAATTGTTGCACAATTATGAAAATCAAGAAAAACTCAGTTTCTAAAATTAAGCAGAAACAATTCAAATAAGCACATAGTAAATTGAAAGAGATGGAGAGAGAGAGAGTTTGCAAATCGATTGATGACGGAGAAAACTACCAAAGACAACAATCCTTGGAGTAAAACTCTGGAGTTGGGCCAATGCTCATGAAAGGAATGCACTATGATAGAAAGTGAAATATAACGAATCTTCGAACGAGCTAAATACCTCTAGCTCTATTCTCCACGATTACACCTTCAAATTTCGCTCAAATCCTGAAGCTTCTGATAACCAATCCTTCAAACAACCGAACTCATCCATAGTTTTAGACTCATCCAATCAAGTTGCTCAACAATCGCCAATCCTCACGACCTCGATGTCCACCAATCGTTCAACGTCAAATCTTCCGTTCTTGAACTTCATCTATCGTCAATGGTGAGTTTGACGTGAACCAAAGCTCTTTAGATCTGATTGGATCGTGTGGTTTGATCAAATTCAATTAATGAAAATAAGTAGAGATGATTATGAATGTCATGAATAAACAATCTCTCACAAGAGCTTCAAGATCTATCAATAATTTAGCTCTCATAAATTAAGACTCTCTCACTCTGTTTTTGGCTGCTCTCAAATATATTTTCGCATATTTTTTGCAAAGAGCTTGATTGATCCCTAATGAGTAGAAATCAAATTCTAAATCTATTTTTCGCCTAGGGTTCATTCGAGCGAGCACTTTCTCGTTCGAATGAACAAGGAACGAATATCAAACGAGTACAACTCTAAGGTTGCAACAACTATCCTATACTAGAGATATCACTTAATCCTACTCAACAACTAGCCAACTTGTTTCCTACACAACACCTTCAACTATACCATGTGAGATCACATCAAAAGTGATATATCAAATAAAACCAATGAGATGACATGATAGATGATTATCAATATAGAACAAGGTACAATAAACATGGAAGTCATATGCAACTAAAATAAGACATGAGCAATATAAAGTGACTCTAAGCTATCTCATACATATGCAAAAAAATATATATTACTCCCCCTCAGTATATTCTTAAAATATTGTCTCCCCTCTACTACTATCTCCCCCTTTTTGTCACGATGACAAAAGAGGTAACCACAAAATAAGAACATAAAGAAGTAAGATATCATCAACAAATAGACATGTATAGAGAGATAACAGAGTACATACTAGTAAAGATAATAGAGACAATAGATATATATATATATATGTATATATATATCAAAGATATCAAAAAAATTATCTATCATCGATTTCAAACAAGAATATGCAATAAAAGTAAAAAGAAGTATTGTCATAAACCAAAAATACACATAGTTGATGAGTAACAAAATACAGGTAAAAACTCACTACAGTCACACTTATCACTCATGTAATTAGATACAACATCACTGATCATCTCCAGGCAGAGGTAGATGAGGAAAGACACGAGTTATAGTTTCTGTCAGTCCTTAAAGAGCTCCTCAAATGTAGGTAATCTCCTACATCATTGGGATAAAGTAATATCTGCAGACCCGAAGATAATGTTGCTCTAGCCTGTGATCTATATTACTAGTGATCTGATCAAGATGAAACTATAATCGATCCTCAAGCTCATCTCTAGTGATCGGCTGACTGGCGAAAGAAAAGGAAGCTCATGCTGACGTATGGAAGTCTGTACCCAAAGGGGTACGAAACTACGATGGTGTCTGGTCAATAAGAAAATACTCAATGTGAATCTGATCTCCGGACTGCTACTGTTGCTGCTGCTGTGACATGTGTGGCTGCTGCTGTGCCTCCTCCTACTAATCAGGAACATCATCTTCATCGGGAGGAGCGATGACATGTCCTCGTGAACTAAATAGGGAATGACGGGTAAACGAGCCAGGTGGAAGGACGAGCATATCAGCAGTGTACAAAGGAACTTGTTGTGCAACATAGATCCTAGTTATCAAGATGCCAAATGGTAAAGACACAGTACGTCTCATACTAGTGGTAGAGGTATTGATGACTCGAAGTATGTACAAGGAAGCATCAATTAGGATAGCAGCACCAAGTGTATATAAGAGTGAGGCATAGAAGAGTGTCAACATATTCGTGTGGCTGACAAGATGCAACACATTGCAGACTATGAGGTTGAGGATGCGAAACCCTTGTGTAGATATTCCTACTCTAAGGTCCATCCCGTGAGGCGAAGACATAAGACCTGCCAACACGTAGCGTGGAACTGATAAGGCTGGTAGATAGAAAATCCACACCTGAGGGTCTGGGAAGCTTGGCTGTTCAACTCTAGGAAGACCAAGATTCTAAGCAATTATATCCGCGGTAAGAGAGAAAGAGACACCATGGACAATCAGAGGGAAGGCTTCTTGGGCATCACGAGAACCGAGGTTCAAGTAGAACTCTCGAACTAGGGTCTCGTTGGTTGGACCCATGACAAATAAAAAGGGTAGCCAACCTCGTGAGTCAAATAACCTGTAGGCTAAAGTCTCACGGATATCATCAATAGTGCATACCCGCTCTGCAAGGACTAGATGGGATATAATGGTCCCCCTACCCGAAATTGAGCGACCTGTGTCGAAAACTGAACAAGGTTCCTAGGCACCACTCCCAAGCGAATGACATATGGAAAATGTCATTGCTCAATGGGCATTGTCTTGGTTGCCATGATCACATAGTATATAACAAAAGAAAAAATAGGATGAACCTAAGATGGTACTACATCAAGTGTACTGAACTACAGTCCACACTAATCCTAAGTTTGGATGAGAAATCAAATAAACTAATTGAGAAGTGTAAATGGACCCGAGGACTTACTGTAACAACAAACAGACAAAATCACGAAGTGATCGGTGAAAGTGAAGCCCATGATGTGTAAAACACACTAACTGGAATAGAATCGAAGATTTACGAACTCCAGGATCCAAATGACACAAGAATTGAGAGGATTTTGAGAGAAAAAGAGGAGAAAAATAATGATTTTTATGAAGAATGCGCTGCTTCTCGCATGTTTAACTTGAGTAGTTGTTCGTTCGAACGAATGAGTGACCTTTAATCGAACAAGCTTCGTTCGAACAAACTCTAGAGGCTACTCTTTTCTTAGAAAAATAGAGTGTCCTGCTCTGTTCAAAAATCCCATGCAATTTTCAATTACAAAACAGGGGAAAACTAAGAATTTTCAAGAAAAACATTGTTTTTAGCTACAAACCTTAGGTGAATCAATTATTTTTCAAAGCTAAAATTAATCCCAATGTCTTTAAGTTGAAAACTGAATTTGAAGAACACTTTGAGTGAATTAGACAAATGTACATGTGTTCTAAATAATATCCACACATTCAAATGATCCTAGAACACTAAAATACATACAAGCTCACTCTCTACTCTCTCAATCATAGTAATTAGACATATGCATTAGTTTCAACCATGAAATGTTCTTTGTCTTAAGGTCGACTTTCTATGATGTCGAATGATTTTTACATCAATAAGAGCAAACAACCATAATCAACCAACCTAGGGATTTTTTGACCATTTCCAATCAAAAACTTTCTTAACTTAAAAGCAATAAATTTGCAAATTGAATTTGCACTTGACTCACCTTTTGCAAGGCAACTTTTACATAGTTAAGTAGGTTGCTCTTTTCAAAAGTTTTACCAATGCTAGCAAACACAGATCTCAATGGTAGCCCTTTTCTTCCACTCTTGAATTTTTTTGTGTGTGTGCCATTTTCTTTTTAGGCTTTTATTTTTGGTCCTTTGAGTTTTCCAACCTAAGTCAATCTTTCTAGCCATGGACTTATTGAGATGAAAACATAAAATCATTAAGTCTATCTTATCTACAAGAGAATCACATACAAGAAATATGCAAGGCTAGTACCTATTGAATCATAAATAGATTGAAAGATTGTGTGCACCCAAGTGAAAAAGACTAAGTGAAGATATTGATAGGATAAAGTTCACAAGTCAAGACTTAATCACTCAAAATGCACTTAATACAATTCTCTATTTAAGAAATGGGATTACCATTAGTAACTTAAACAAGAGAAAAATATTTTTGGATTATTGATTTCATAAATGTATGAAATGCACCTAACTATGAGAGATAAAAAATTCACAAAAAAATAAAAATAAAAAAATAAAATAAAATCCATAGACCTAGAATAGACAGAGACCTTAAGAATCACCTAGACTATGGAAGAGAACACAATTTACTCTAGAATGATTTTCAACGAGTGAAATTGGAGTAAGATGCAATGAAGCAATTCATAGGGAGACTCTACGATGAGAGTAAGAGTGAAATTCCTAAATTGCTAAAGAATCTCTTAGTCATCTAAGAGTCAAATTTGCTCTTCACAAGGAAGAAGCAAATTGTGAAATGTGAAATGTGATTTACACACTCATTCTCAAGACTTTTTAGTTTATCCTTCCTTACCCAAATTTGTCTCACAATTTTTTTGGGAGTACTAGGAGATTTTTAGGTCTTGACCTTACCTCTAACCTTGGAGTGAGAAATTATTTTAGACTTTTCAAGGTTGGAAATATGAATGATCCTTTGAGCCATGCTCCTTGATTTTTGAATATGATTATTCATTTTTTGCTTTAAGGTAGCAATTTCTAATTTGTGCTCTAAGGTTATAGAGTGAGATTATGTTTGCCCTTTCTTGGCAAATCCACACTTCCTCTTAGAATGCCCTTCAACCAAGCAATGAAAGTTATAGAATGATCTTGGTTGAGGTCTAGATTGAGGTAGTAGGAGAGGATGTGCTTAAGGCTTTGGTTATGGTTGGTCTTTCCTCATAGGTTTAGGTGGTTCAACATCTTTGAATTTTGAGGACACAAACACAACTAGCTTGAAAATGGGAGATTGACTTAAAGTGGATGTGGATGGCTTGTTCTTATTCGTGAACATGTCATATCCCAAACCACTTTTATCATTCTTGATTTGGACAATATTAAGCATTTTAGAAAGCTTATTAGACCTATCCTCCAAATTGACTTTGACATTTCTAGCTTGTGTGAGTTGTTCACTAAGAGAGTGAACTTTTGAATTCAAATCTTTCTTATTATTCTCACAATCAATTAAGGATGCCTTAAGTCCTCCTACCTCAACAACCAATAAATTTCTCTCATTCTCTAAGGATTCAACTTCCTTTAAGAGAGACTAATTTATCCTCATTTAGTTCATTCAATAAGGATTGATAAACTATTAAGGTACTCTTCTCCTTCTCACAAGACTTGAGCTTGGTGATAAGCTTCATGTTAGACTTCTTGAGATTTATAGATTCATTGAATAATTTTTTAAAGGCAATCTCAATGTTGTCTTTATCATTGCTTTCTTCATCACTAGACACAAAGCCTTTGATGTCCTCATGATCTTCATCCTTAATGGAAGATGATCCTTCATGGACATTGGTGATACTTGTGAAAGCCAAGAATTGAGTTTCATTACCTTCTACTTTTTCATCATTATTCTCATTCCCTTCTTCCTCTTCATCATCTTCGGAAAGAGATGATTTCATTGCCTTCCTATTTCAAGAATTTCCCTTTCTCTTATTAGGACAATCATCCGTTATATGCCTAAAGTTATGAAAATCGTAGCATTCGATAGGCTTAGAGGTGGATTGTGATTAAGGTCTTCTTCTATCATCACTATAAGAAGATTTTTGGACTTGGCCTCGTGAAGTGTTGGAATTTCCAATAGATCTTTTACTTGAACTTTGAGATCCCTTGAAGTTAGGCATTCTATTCTTGAGGTACTTGTTAAACCTTCTAATAAAAAGAGCCAAGTCCTCATCATTCATGGAATCAAGGTCTATTTCAATATCCGCTTCACTTTTTACTTGTGTTGATTTCAAGGCAAGACTTTTGGACTTCTTTACTTGCCTAAGAGTTAGTTCAAAGGTTTGAAGTGATCCAACTAACTCATCAACAACTAGAGAGTCCACGTTATTACTCTCCTCAATGGCGGTTATCTTAGGTTGAAATCTCTCGGGAAGAGATCTCAATATTTTTCTTGTAATCTTGGTCCTTTCAAGTTTCTCTCCTAGGTTGAATGAATAGTTGACAATGTCACTCAATTTAGCATAGAACTCGGAAAAGGTGTCTGATTCTTCCATTTTTAGGGCTTCAAACCTAGAAGTCAATATTTGTAGTTTTGACTTATTTACCATCGACGTACCCTTATGGGTAGTCTCGAGGATGTCCCAAGCCTCCTTAGACGTCTCACAAGTCATAATACGACAAAACTCATTGGGAGTTACTACATTAAAGATGGCTTTCAACCCTTTGGTGTTGTAGTTATTCATCATTAACTCTAACTCGTTCCAAGTGTTTAAAGGCTTGACTACAGAGGGAATTTTCATAGTGGCAGGTTGTAACCAGAGGGGTCCAACCTTCTTGGACGGCAACCAAACTTGCTCATCCACTACTATCAGAAAATGCTCTCATAGAGCTTTCTAATAAGCATAATTTGAGCCGTCCAATAGAGGTGGTCATGAAATCGATCCTCTATTTCTTAACCCTTCCATGGATTTCGCAACTTAGGATATCAATCAAATGCCTTAGAAGGATGGCTTTGATACCAATTTGTTTTCACGGGGGGATACCACAAAGATATCACTCAAGGTCCTAAAGCATAAAGTACCTAGAGGGGGGGTTGAATAGGTTGGTTTTGAATTAAAAGTTTTCTTTCAAGTTAATTCCAATTCTTGGTTAATTGCAAAGATGACACAATCAACAATAAATCACTCAACGTGATTAATCCAATAGTTAAGCCCTTCCACTAATGAATCCACCAAGAATCAATCAATTCACCAACCTATTCAAACTTCACCTAATTGATCAACTAGATTGATTTTATAAAAAATTTCACAATTCAAGCAAAATTAACTAAGCTATCAATTTTATTTTCAATCAATTTACTAAATCAAGTTTTTCAATATCTCAATTGAATGCACAATTATGAAAATCATGAAAAACTCAGTTTCTAAAATTAAGCGGAAGCAATTCAAATAAGCACATAGTAAATTGAAAGAGATGGAGAAAGAGAGTTTGAAAACTAATTGATGATAGAGAAAACTACCGAGGACAACAATTAATCCTTGGAGTAAAACTCTGGAGCTGGGCCAATGCTCATGGAAAGAATGCTCTATGATGGAAAGTGAGATATAACGAATCTCCGAACAAGCTAAATACCTCTAGCTTCATTCTCCCCAATTACGTCTTCAAATGCCCCTCGAATCCTCAAGTTTTTCATAGGCAATCCTTCAAACAACCAAACTCCTCAACGGTCTCGAAACTCCTCCGGTCAAACCGCTTAACAATCGTGAACCCTCATGACCTTGGTGTCCCCCGATCACTCAACACCGAATCCTCGTGCTTGAACTCCATCTATCATCAATGGTGAGTTTGATGTGAACCAAGGCTCTTTAGATCTAATTGGATCTTGTGGTTTGATCAAATCCGATCAATGAAAACAAATAGAGATGATTATGAATGTCATGTATGAACAATCTCTCATAAAAGCTTCAAGATCTATCAATAATTTAGCTCTCACAAATTGAGACTCTCTCATTCTGTTTTGGGCTGCTCTCAAATAGACTTTCGCCTATTTTTCGCAAGGAGCTTGATTGATCCCCAAATGAGTAGAAATCAGATTGTAAATCTGTTTTTATTTAAATGAACCATCATTTATTCAAACGAGCACTTGCTCGTTAGAATGAATGAGAATGAAATTTTCTATTGTTCGTTCAAAAGAGCCAAAGCTTCGTTCGAACGAGAAACAGTGAGTTCCTCATTTATTGCTTGTCTTGTGAATTGAATTTTTCCCATTAGATTTTTAAAGATGTATTTTGGGAAAATTATTTCACAACCATAAATCAATCACATACATGATGATAAGATAAAATCTATATGTAATGCATGCATAATGTGAGTGTATGAGATCCAAATCAAATACAAAAGACTATTTTACCTTTCAAGAACCTAGTTGACCAATAGTGATACTCGGTAATGTCTCTTAGACGAACTTGGGGAAGAACGGGCATCGAGGTACTCACTCGAAGGACTTATGTATAGATTACACACAAAGCACATTTTGTCAAACTAGATTAGCCAATTACAATATTGGACCCCTTATCAATCAAAAGTTTGCCTTGCAATTCTATGTGGACTAATTAATAGGGCATCAACGCCTTCAACAATGTGGATTTGCACTACCACTAGGGCTTATTATCCCAACGATCATTCCCTTGGGTATATTGTCACGGCCCGAGTTCCAAAGAGTTGAGAAGTGATGAGAAATTAGTAAGGACTGTGCTAAGGCTAAGAAAATTAGGTATTTAAAATCCTTAGAATTGGACTTGCAAAAGTCCCAGTAATTGTTCTTTAGGTATCCAATAATCTAAAAATGATTTTTAATAAATTTTAGCTATAGGATAACCCACCCAACTAGCTATGGTCTAAGGTGTGATTTTTAGAAATTTGAGAATTTTATTCTTAGAAGGGGAAGTTGACTTTTTTTTTAAAAAATGAATTAGGCCTTGTGACTATTTTTATTGGTTCCAAATGGAGGGTACTTCCTTACTTACATTATAATGCCTTAAGTAAATAAAAAAGACATTTACTTAAATGACATTTAATGTAAATAAGGTATCCAACAACAGTATTGTCTAGGTAGTAGAGTGTAGAGTAGAAGTAACAATTAGTGAGCGTCAGTCGACTAAGTCTACATTCCTATTGATTGGTCCTCCCATTCAATAGACTAGAAGTTCGGGATTGTTGGGTTCTTCAACATCTGTTCATTTCAGTTGACTTGTTCCAAATTTACAATCGACTTAAAGACGTCCCCAGTCGACTGAATTAGTCATTAAACAACTTTGACATGTTATTTTATCATTTTTTCAACCTCTTTTTGGGTCCTTTATTCACCAAATACTAATAAAACCTAGACAAAACACTTCTAACATAAAAGCACTTCATTTCATATAGTTACATGCATTGAAATTAATTATTTACAATCATTAGAGGAAATTTCTAAGAATTTGATCCTTATTTGAATGCAATGCACACATTCATCATTTCATTCATATTTTTAGACCACTCTTATAATAACGGTCTATTGTTACAACCCTAATGCAATGTTTAGATACCAAGCACTGACATAGAGGGGGGTGAATAGGTCGTACTACCAATTTATGGATCGTTTCATAAAATCACAAATTAAAAGCTAAAATGGTGTTTCACTTTTATTGTGTGCTGATAACTATTATCGTGTGTGCAATAGCATGACGTGACATTCAACAAACACATGAAAAGTTAAAAGAGAACACACTAAGTTTGTGTTAACGAGGAAACCATCTTAGATTCAAATCAAATCTAAGCTAGAAAACCCTGGGGACCTTTCCCAGATATATAATCCATGTAGGGACCTAGAAAAATGAGAGTGAATTTTTCGTTTTGCCGGTAGAGCACTATTCATGCATCATTTGCTAGTAGGGTACTATACATGAAAATTTGGATATAAGTCATATTTAGATGCATATTTTGATTATGACATAGAATATAAATATGCTTATAATGTTAAAATACACCTCCTGTAAAAATTTGAGCCTATTCAGAGATAGTTTCAAAAATTGGACCAAAAGGGCATCCGGGTGGCCTGGGTGGATCTGGCCAAACCCGGCCACAGGCGAAAATTTATTTTTTTGAAAAATTTCATTTAAAATAATTTTAAGAACTTTGGATAAAAAAAATATCGAAATGAGGCGTTTCGGGATGAGTTGTAGTGTAACGGGGTCTCGAATTCATTAAGGGCAAAATGGTCATTTTGCACCTTTGCCCCTCCACTATAAATACAGCCCCTTAATGTATTGTTTTCATATTTTGGTTTGAGATTCAGAGCAGAAGTTGTGCATGGGAGAAAAGTGAAGAAAAGCCCTAGGTTCTCCAAGCTTCAAGCCACCAAAACACACTCTTAGGCCAAGATTCTTGCAAGGCTTCCTTCTAAGAAATTGTTCCTGTCATCAAGACCTGTATTCTCACCAATCGGTTTGGCTGTACAGTTAACAAAACTCCCTCAGTTTGAGAAAAATCATTTTAGGTATGATATTTTGCTAAGTAAGGAAAAGGATTAAGTTTAGGAGTGATTTATATGTTGATTGAATGATTCATATGTTTATTTGATGTTAGAAAATCACTTAGGACATAGTTGCTTTGAAAAATCTAGAGTTGATTGTTTTTGTACTTGTGTGTTCTTTGTTATTCCTTGGGAATTTGGTAAAGTGATAAACATGAACCATCACTATATGTATAATCCATTATGTTCTAGCTTATGTTCATGTAGACAAAATCTTGTAGTTGGAAAGTTATGATTTATTCAAGGTGTTGGTGCTTTATGTAATTTGGAATCTTAGAGAATTTATCAAAGTGATAAACATGTAACTTGTTTATATGTTTGGTTCATTGCATTTTAGCTTATGTTCATGTAGAAAAACTCTTGTGGTTTGAGAGTTATGATTTATCCCATGTGTTGGTACTCTATGTATTTTATGATCTTTGAGAAATTGTTAAGGTTGTTAATATGTAATGTGTTTATATGTATAATTGATTGGATTACATGCTGGGTTCATGTAGACAAAGTTTTATGGTTCAAAGGTTATTGTTACTTTAAGTATATTGCATTATTTGAAGCATACTCTATGTGTTTGATAAAATGCTTCATTGAGATTGCATTGTTGCATAGTGAAATCAAAGCATATTGGCATATGGTGAATCCTTTGAAAACATAGTGTGGGTTGTGTACTTGGTGCTATGCATTATGAGGGTGTAGATCTTGTGGTAAAAAACTCAAAATTGGCCATTGCATTTGGGACTCGCTTATCCAACGAGAACGATCCATAAATCGAGACATGGGTGTGGCATAGAGTAGTATGTGTCATCACGCATATAGCCATTACATTGCTTTAATGAATTTTAAGGGCATATAGTTTATAAATGTACACTTGCACATGCCATGTCTTAATTTTGTCCCTTGCATTAGAATTATGTCATACCAATGGTTGTGTTGACCCCTCGTGGGATATCATATTACAGATAACACTCTTGGTACTTAAAACTTGTTAAAGTCTTGAAGAAAGGGAAGAAAATGGACTATGAAGAAGATTTGGCCCTTGGGGCATAATTTGTATATATATGGGCATAAGCCTAAAAGACTTGTATTTCAATGTGGATGAATGGTGAACTATAGACCTTGAATCATTTTGTAATGTAATGGCTTAAAACCCAAATGACATGTAGTGTGCCTTAGTTAAATGTGTATCAAACGTATATATGTTGAAAGAAATGATATGTAAGATATCTTTATCCAATGAGCATCATATATATATATATATATATATATATATTTAGACAAATGGATATGTCTTATGAAAACAAGGGACAAAGCCCTCTATATTGTAAAAAGTATGAGATTTTGATATTTTGATGCTTTGAAATTCAAATGCATGTGTATATTTGATAGATGTGTATTTTAAATGATGTATGTTTAATTTATATGAAATTGTGGCCATCGAGTGAGGATGGGATGTGCAAATTCTTAAATGTATGAAGTGTTGTGAATATTAGGTGGGAAAAATGCTTAGAAAATAAATGAGGTTATGTCAAAATTTTGAGAAAATTAAAGGATTGGTTAGGTGTGTAAGACACCTTTTAAATAGGTGGGAAGGATGTCAAAAGGGGAGGTTTAGAAACCTAGGGGAAATAGGCTAAAAATGGAAGAAAAGTGGCTTGAAAAACTTGGAAAGAAAATTTTGAAAACAGAGAAATTTCCTCGCAGCCATGAACAGTAATTTTGTAGAAAAATAGACAATCTGCTCTTTGTTGCTACAGTGCCTAACCCCCAGTCGTGTGCAGCCCCGCGCCCGTGTAGCGCACCCATGCGCGCCTGGCCGCCTGCACCTGCCTTGCCCATGCGTGTAGCTACCTTACCTTGCCGCACAACTGCTGTTTCGGCCATGTCATGACATTTCATGACCTACCTTTCAAGGCCATTTAATTACATACTTGACCCTATTTTTTTGAGCCCATTTTAGGCTACTTTAGGCCATTACATCAAGCCATGTTGGACATTTTTTTTAGGACACTTTTTAGTCATGTTTCAAGGCCATGTTTGGCCACTTACTAGGACCATTTTAGGTAGGATATTTAACTTACTCTTGGCCCATGTCTTAGGACATTTGGGGCCCATTTGGACCATTATCCAAGGGCATATTTAGAGACATTGAGTGGGCTATTTTAGAAGCCATTTTTGAACATGACTTAAACTATTTTAAATATTAGTTGGGAGAGATGCTTGAGCAACATTAGGAGACCATTTTGGTTGAGTTAAATGGCAAGTCTTCACTTAAAATTTTGGGGAAATATGGGGGAAGGAATGCAAAATTAATTGAATTCGCCTTAATGACCTTTCCTGTACTTTTCTTATTTCAATTTCACTCACGCCCCGGGTTTGTGGAAATTTGGGGCGTAACAATCCACTAGAGATATTAGGAATGTTACAGACACTTACTATAAACCCAACTTACTACCTTAAGTCCATGCACCAATCTATAGCTTTCCTCAAACTCGAATCCATAAGCAATCTTTGGTGATTCCCGCCTCTTTGAATCCATGAATGATTTCACGCACAGTTGCAAATGCCCATGCAACCTCGGACTCTTCCAATCGCTCAACTCTTGAACTCCACAAAAATAAACTCCCCTGATGTTGGTAGTAGAGATGGTGGTTCAGATTCTTAAACTTCTATGGCCAGTGCATCATCACGAATAATGAAAAGCTTATGAATCAATAATGATGTAAACCCTTTGTTTTTTCAGCCTCCAAAAGTTCTCCTTTAAAAAGAAAAAACCTCATTATATCATCTAGGGTTTTTACTTAAAAAAACATGGAATAACAATCTACACTAACTATCGCTCAAGAGACTAAGCTAGCCCTGAACTCTCTAGAGTTCGTTCGTGCAATCTTGAGCTCGATCTAGTGGCTATCGTTCGAGTGACAAGGCTAGCGCTCTTGAGTAACCAAGTCTCTAAACTTAGCTCGAGCAGTCACTAGTCCACTCGAGCGGCAATCATTAAAGTGATGAAGCCAGTGCTATCAAGTGACAAGTCACTAGACTTCGCTCAAGTGGCCGATAAAAGCCAAAGAAAGTTTTTCCCAAAAAACTTAATGACTGTTTGCAGTTTTTTTTTTCTTAATGCAATATGAAAACCTTTTTTTTTTTTTTCATTTAAAAACATTTAAAAACCCTTTAGCAATACACACACACACACACACACACTACAATTTTACATCAAATGAATTATAAAACATATGCATGGTATGAATGATTGTGAGTGTGTGAGGCCATAGAGTCCTGGTCCATTACCTAATATGGCCTGTTGAAGATGAAGTAGTTTCGAAGATCAACTTAAACAATCAATCGTGTACGGACTTGCCAACTGCTTAACATGAATACACAACCATTACATCTCAATAAGTTTTGTCGAACAGGATTTCCCAACACACGAATGAACATTAGTCCTAACATCTATGATTACAAAGAGGGTACCTATAGTTTATATTCAAATTATATCAAAAGTTTTTTGTCCCTCTTCCTGTATTACATAATATATATATATATACACACAAATTTACAAAATACCCACACTGAACACTTAGAACTCATCTATAACATCTAAGACTATTAAGACATCAACCATGCTCAAAACACCGCCAGGATGCAAAAATTGCAAATCTTCGTAAGCCTCGAGTCTCCTGACTCGGCTCTTTGACCTTTCCTGAAACTGGTAGGGGGTTAAAACAACGCCCCTATAGAGGAATTTAACAAAATGAGAAATTCTAAGTGTTGCAACGTGGATGCTTGTGCTCATGTAATGACAAGCTATATATGAAAATCCAGATTATACATCCATAATTCTTATGCTTAACTTATATAGTTTATTCTTCAATATTTTCCACCTATACAAGCATCACATGTATACCCATCACTTATTATTCGTAATATATTTCATTTATCAAGACTACACATCATAAAAATGAAGCACAACACATAGACACATTTTAACAAACACATGGTGGACATAGTACACACTAGAGTTCATATATATCAAGAAATCAAGATCTAATCATCATGTAATCTTCAATAAATGATCCAAAAGGCTTCGAACACACTGAGGCACATAAGAATGTAGAAAATAAGACCAATCACACATATGAACACATCATTGATATAATTCTATCATTTCTACCACCATAAAACCCAATAAACACGAATATCACTCCATGACAAACATATACAACACACATTATGCATATTCACACTCTCATCTCATCTTTAGGTTAGAAATCCCTACCTTAAATCTTGTAGGTCTTGAAACCTTAGTTATTTCTTGACACTTTTTGCTCAATTTTCCATTAATCTTAGGTTGTAAATGTCCTAGAAGCTCTTCAACATGAAAGATCTTACCTCTAGAAGGCTTGTAAAGCCATAGATTCAAGGAAAAGTTAAGAAGTTTGAAAAAGAAGGGTAGAGTCCTAGATTTGGGCATGAGAGAGAGAAAGACATGGAAGCTCATAGCTAAAAGAGCCCCTTTATAGGCCAAGAAATTAGGATTTTAGGGTTTCTCTTGCTAATTTATTATTTTTCCCTCACATGTCTTATTTAGCTCACTTATCTTTCCTTGATTATTTTGTCATTTTAGTTCTTCTTATTTTATAACACCCAAGTAAATATCATTTCATTTAACTTCTAAATTTCACAAATTTATGTCTTTCAAGTACTACTTTTACGTGTTCTTGTGTTTCCGATAAAATGATGATTTTTCCTTGTTGTCTCAAAATGTGTCCAACTAGCCTCCAAATGTCACCAAACTTTGTGTGTGAGAGAGAAAGACATGGAGGCTCATAGCTGAGAGAGGCCCTTTATAGGCCAAGGAATTAGGATTATAGGGTTTCTGTTGCTAATTTATTATTTTTCCCTCGCTTATCTTGTTTAGTTCAGTTATCTTTCCTTGATTATTTTGTCATTTTAGTTCTTCTTATTTTATAACACCCAACTAAATATCATTTCATTTAACTTATAAATTTCACAAATTTATGTCTTTCAAGTACTACTCTTACGTGTTCCTGTGTTTATGATAAAATGATGATTTTTCCTTATTTTCTCAAAATGTGTCCAACTAGCCTCCAAATGTCGCCAAACTTATTTTAATTCACTTAATTATCATTATATATCAATTACACAGCATTATAATGCATTATTTACATTTTGATTAATTATTAAATATTATAAAACACATGGGATGTTACATATATCAACATTGATCCCTCTCAGTTTTTAGTTTTCTGCGAAGCTTTTGTGAGATTGTGTATCTGAAACTTGGTTAAGCTTTTATGAGGTTGTGTCAGTGGTCATCAGTGGGGAAGGGGAAAAATGGTGGTAGTAGCGGCTTGCAGCAAAAGTGAGAGAGGGCTTATTGGTCGGATAATGGTTGTGAGTAGTAGGGAGGATTACTTGCTTGTGTACAGTAACCACTAAACATAAAAAAAAGGGAAAAAAAGTTAATAAGAAAATAATAACAAGAGTCACGTCATTGTTGAGGACTTCTCACAAAAAAAAAATAATAATTAAATGTCCTTTAGGTTAAATACAAACTATTATGTATTTTAGAATAATAAAGTATCTTTTTGAATGAGTTATGACTAATTAACTCTATAATTTATCCTATCATCAAAGTTGTGACTTGAAAGTCACAAGTTTGAGTTTTAAAAACAACCTCTTGCAATGATAAAGTAGCGTACATGTAACTCTAGTATCATGCAATCAAATTTCCCTTTTATCCAAACCATATAAGTTATTTTCTCTCATATTACATTTAATTTGTACTATTTTATCTTTATTTTAGTTCCATCTTCTCTTATTATATCATGTGTATTTCAATAGTTGCATTTTATTACATTTATTTTATAAATATATCTATAAGCTACCAATATGGTGTCCAATTAGGTATGATTGGCCTTACAACTTTTTTGTTGAATTTAATACATGGACTGTAAAAATACAACAAAATACTCTTCCATATAACTAATCGTAAATTTAGTTTTTTTTTAGTAAGATTACTTCATTTCTAGTAATTTTGATTCGATTTTATTTTTTATGAGTAACCTCATTTCTCTTTCTCTCTCTCTCTCTCTCTCTCTCTCTCTCTCTTTAAATATAAATAATTAAGTTTAGATTAGGGCTACAAGTTGAGCAGGCTAAGTCGAGCCCGATCCAAATTTTTTAAGGATTAGTCTAAACTTTTAATGTTACAGGATGAGCTTGGTCAAACAAAGCATAGCCTCACCACAAATCGAGTTGGGCTTGGGCAAAGGCCCGAGCAACCAGATTTTAGATATATAATCTTAAATTTATCATCATGGATGGTTAAGAGATAATTTATATATATATATATAATCTTAAATTTATCATCGTTGGATTGTTAAGGAAATTAATCCTAGCCGTTGATCGCAATGTATATATAAATTAGTTTTTACTCTTTAGGGTTTCTATTGCTTAATCTAACCCCTCTCTCTCAGACTCTTCGAGAGTCACCAAGCATAGACACCAAAACATTGGCATTGACATTAGTACAGATCAACGTCCATGGCATTGTACACTAGCATCGACATCAACATCCTGCATCATCATCAATGATTCATCTTCGGCATCATCAAGAGCCACCACTAGTTGTATCGCCATCGAGTCATCGACAATTCATCTTCAGCGTCATTGAGAGCTACAAATATTACTAACAGATGGCCAATTATGGAGAGATCGTTTCATCTCTTGTGTCATATGCTTCCACTTGTTTAGAACCACCATCAAAGAGGTTCAGAACGATTAACATCAAATCCTTTCACAGCCACTGTTTAGAACCATCACGACAATCATGACCAACTCAAAACACCTAAGTCATTTCACAGATATTTAGAACCAAGACTCTTTTTTGTGAAATCTATAGATATTTTTCCCTTTGATGCTCAAGGTTCCACTATACTAGTAAGCAAATCATACCAATCCTAGATTTTTCATTTGCTTCATTTCTAAGATTTTTGTTTTGATTTGAGATTATTTTGATGTCTTTTTTCATTTTCATAATTTGAATTAGAAGTGGGGTTTGTTTATGTTAGCGCTAAAGGTTTTCAACCAAGGACATCTTAATAATTTTGATGATCACAAAACATTAACCAATGAACCAATGTTTTATCCAAGTGATAATACAAATAAGTCATTTAGGTCAAAGAAGATTGTTGACCAAGAAAATGAAAAAAGTCTGTCAAGCTGATAGAGTACACTCAAGAGTATGCTCCAAAGCAAAGATTAAAATAAAAGGAATGCTCTTATAATGATTCAAGCAAGGTAGATTCGCTCAAGCCCAAGGATTCAAGTGAAGAATTTCATTTTTCCTTATTTTGGATTTTGGATTTTTGATGACGTTAGGATTAGATTGATCATTGGTTGTAAACTCTCACTATTTAAAATGATCATCTAACAACTAATGTCACGACCCGGAACCCACCCTCTACGGATCTGGCATCACGACACTGGCTCGACCCAATTGCCGAACCAGATTTTTTCTTTTTACTTTAACTTAACATTTGTATGTGAGTGTTATTAGCATGCAATCAATAATTAAATATACAACGGAAGACTTAATAAAACTTTCTGCATTTATAATATTATAGTTCTTAAATATACAGACCCAAAACTCTAAATACAATTACCCCCAGAACGTGGGGTGACGGGAGAACATAGGACAAATACTATACTATACTACCAAAATATTCCTTGCAGTACATATATCTGCAACAACCCTACGCCTGTTCGGGATTTTGATCCCTACTTTTCAAACTGTGGCGTCCTTACCTGAAATAGTCAAATTATCTGTATAAGCTATGAAAACTCAGTAAGTAAATTCATTTACTTTGCTTGGGGCGAGTCAACATAAAGAGGTTCATAGAACAAGATACACAAGGTTATAACAACATGATAACCAACTAAGAAAGTACGATGTCAACAGTAGTAAGTCACATCATGTTAAGCAACTGAACTAACCCCTCAAGTCTAAGGTACATCTCATGATAACAACAACAATAAATATCTAACGATATCAAGTATATAAATCATCAATAGGTATCTGGATTAACTAGTAAATGTACTGTCACAAAGAGATAACTATTCCATATCAAGGATGCTCTATACAACCATATGTTCATTTATTAGGAACATAATATGCTTATCCAAATGAATGCAACAATATATATATATATATAATGATTTCCATAGTCTGATATGTACCAACTGACTTGCTCATGTATACCCAACCTCCAATAAATCCTGGTATACCTTTGTGTAATCAGATCCGACCACCTGACTTCCTCATGTATACCTAGCCTACCCCTTCATTGTAGCAGAACTCGGCATACCTTTTTGCAATTAGGTCCACTCGTCTAACTTGCTCATGCATACCCAGTCTACAGTAGAACCCAACATACCCTTTTGCAATCAGATCCCTCTATTTGACTTGCTCATGTACACCCAGCCTACTCTATAGTGTAACAGTAAAATTCGGCTATACCCTTTTGTAATCAGAATCATCCGTCTAACTTGCTCATGTAGACCCGACTTACCCTTAGTAAGAGCCAACCTTACCCTTTTGCAATTAGATCCACCTCTCTGACTTGGTCATGTAGACCTAACCTACTCCTTATTATACTAAGAGATTGTAGTATCGAATAGGCATTGTGACTGTGCACCACTTGGGTATTTAATGATGCATAACATGATCATGATTCTCTCTAGAGCATAAAATGTAATTGTGCATCACTCAGGTATCATATATCAAGATGTATAATAATCACATGGTGAAGATATAGCATTTAATCCAACAATATTCACGAACTAGAACAAGCATTAATGTAATTAATAATATCTGAAGGTATAAATACAACTTGGAAATAACAAGAAACACATGCATAACATGGCTAGAACTTTGCCACATACAGAGATCAGATTTTACTTACCTCTTAACAGTATCTCTATAACTCGTATCACCCTTTCTCTTCTTTTTGGAATCCCTATTTAATCAAAAAATAAATCTTAGTTCAATGCTATATATATGCATAGCCCATACTTTAACCCATTTCATGTATCGATATTATAAGTATTTATTTTGGTAAAATGGACTCCACTATTGAGTTTGGAATGTCAAAGAAAGTTGATATAGGCTTTTATGGACTTCCATTCGAACTTCTGTACTGAAAAGGGCAAAATGATCATTTTGTACTTTTACGTGTCTGTATTTCTCGGGGCCTATTTTTACAAATTAGACTCCACCGTTGAGTCTGAAATGCCCGAAATAATAAAAATTCACTGTTCATTTGCTAATTTTAGACATCGGGATCTAATTTAACAAATAACTTAATTAATTAATTAATTAAAATATATATATATAATTCTCATATTTAACCACACGTGCCCTTGTGGCACGGTGGTGGGCGTGTGGGGGATAAGTGCCCACACACCATGCGGTCCCTAGTTCGAACCTCGGCTGTGGCACTCCCCTTCCCCTTTTTATAGAATAAGTTTCAAATTTGAAACACTTTAAGGCCCAACGACGCAGGTTTAGATTGGCCTTTGGTGCGCCTGGGCAGGTCCTGGCTCGACCTGGCCCGCGACCTGATAGTCACCCTCCTCTTTCCAATTCTCCGATTACCACAACAGTGTAGCTCCGGTTACTATTTCCGACGTCGGTGACCGAAATACAATAAATTCCAATTTTTTTTCTTTATTTTTTCTTCATTTTTTTGTCGTTTTAAAGGATACTTTCACTTCAAAACATCCTAAAACATAAATTAAAGCTTTTAGATAGTAATTTAAACCTCTAAAACAACTTCAAAATTCAAATTTTCCAAATTCAAACTTTTCGATAAACCCTCATATCTTCTTCATTTCTTCACCATTTTGCGTGCGATTTCTTCCTATGTGTTCCATTTTTCTCATAGAATTTAACTATGCAATTAGTTCTAAGCTCCATGCAACTTTAAGAAAAACCCAAAAATCAAAAACTTGAATTTATAGAGACATCTACCCATCCTGTGTTTCCAATCAGCAGATTCATTGAACAACTCTCGTGTAAACTAGAAACTAATAATAAGAACTGTGTCGGCGAAAGATTTATCATCTCTATGGGATTAAATCCCAAGTTATTGCGAAGCAAAAAAGAAAGAAAGATCAGAAGTGGTAAGAGCTGTAATTGTACGTACTTGTAAATAACTCAAACGTGACAACAGTATGATAATACGATATGATGACAATGATAGCTCACTGATCGAGCACTCTTGCGTGGAAGATGAATGGGGCTAAGCGATCTGCCAATCAATCGAATATTGATTCATACGTAATTGATCGAACACTACTTGAAATGGCTCTTATGGAACTTGGGTGTGGGTTTTTTGTCGAAATGAAATGGCCTTACTTTTATGATTTATCGTAAATGATGGAATCATTACACATAGTATGCCTGGCCCCCATCAGCGTATTTTTTTGTTTTACGCCCCATAACTTTTGTAGTTTCTCCCTCTTTCCCTTCTGTTTCTTACTTTTGAATGCTCCAAAGACTTCTCAACTTCTTGTTTCTGCTTCAAAACATATGCTTGGTGCATGTATATATATATATATATATATATATATATATATATATATACAGCCAACTTGGCTTCCCCCTCTCTCTTCCCTTTTTTATTGACTTTCGTTTTTGATTTCTATCCCCCTTTTTCCTTTTGTTTTCCAGCATTTAACGGAGGCAAGATATTTATGTAATATATTCATATAATATGTATATACACACACTAACACACACTTACTCACACACACCTTGGCTGACAACATTGTTGTCTCCCTCCCCCTCCATATATATGTATGTATCTTGTAATACCCCGACCTGAGAATGCCGGGTAATGAGGCATGTTTTACGAGGTTATGAAAAATGAGTGTAAATATTATGCCCTTAAGAATATGATAAATTAATTTAATGTAATTAATTTATTAATATGAGAAATTAAGTATTAGTTATAATTAATATAAAATGTAATGATTAATTTATGAAATATAATTAATTGAATAACTAATTTGTTAATTAATTAAACATAAGAAATAAATTAAATATATATATATATATATAAGTGTGTGATATGTATTATATATATATATGTAATGGGGGAGACATTGAATTAAGGTGAAGTATGGGGATGATGTACCATATATATATATTATATATGCAACTAGGTGTAGAGGAATGGGAGAAGGGATGGCCCAAAATCAGAAAAGTAAGGAAGGCATGGCTATTGATTGTGATGGGGTATGGGAGTGAGAGAAATATACATATATGATATATACACACCCATGACACATGGACAAAAAGAGAGAGAGAGAGAGAGAGAGAGAGAGAGAGAGAGAGAGAGAGAAGAAAACTGAAGAGGAGAAGAAGGAAAGGAGAATCAGGGCAAGAGAAAGGGAGAAAACAGTAAGAAAAGGTAAGAAATATCCAAAATTTTAATGCTTCTCTCTCTAGAATTTTGATGTATTAGGAACTGTTTTTGAATTATGTATACACATATGATGATAGATATATGTTTATGAGGTTGTCAAGCATGAAATCAGGCTATGAAAACAAGCAAAAACATAAGACCCAGAAGCTACGGCCATGGCAGACCTTGCTTGAAGCAGGTCTGAAACCATGGCAATTAAACCATATTTGGTTCATGGGGACCTTAACTAGATCTCACAAGCATGCCAAAAAGCTATAACCGCGATCAAAACTCAAAAGAATTGAAGCCCAAATATCGAGTTATAGGTTCGGGTTCTAAAAACAAATCTCAAAAATATGAGATTAAATCTACTTTTACGAATGAAATACGAAACCTCATGAAGAGAGGATCACAACAAACCAAGTTTCATTGAATTTGGCTCAGAAATGAGCATGAACCGTGGGTTTACAGTTTGGATTATCCAACCTTCAAACGAGCTAATGAGACCTTTTTGATCCCTCAAATAAATGCCAAAACAATCCATGATGTTTTAGAAACGTTTTGGAGTAAAAACAGCAGGGTTCCATTAAGCAAAAATGCACGAAAATGAAAAGTATGAAAACCTGCAACTAGGGCAATACTGGGGAAGAAAGGGGAGGAGAAGATGAACAGTGATGGTTCGGGTCAAATCGGGTTCGGGTCGGAACCCGACCCATCGCATAAAACAGGTAAGTAGGACGGTGTCGTTTTGCCTTAGGTTTTAAAATTTAAAACATTAGGGCTGACGTCATCCTAACGTCAGCATTACGTGTAAACCAACTGAACCGGTTGGTTTACAAACGGACTAGACCGGTTCAATTAAAGTTGGACCGAACCCACTGGTTTTCTGGTTTTAATTTAATTAACCAAACCAAAACTTCTTGTATTTACGGATTGACCCCAACTGTTTTACAGATTTATACTGTGGCCCAATTTTTGGAGAAATTATACAAATATGGCCCTGGAAAAATAATAAAATAATAAAATTATTTATTAAATTATTTTATTAAATAAGTAAAATTACTAAATTACCCTTGAGTCACAAATAAGTCAAACAAAGTCCAAATTAAATATATGAATAGTGTATCCTTACTATTTTGGATATTTTGAAGCTAATGGTAGGGTCCGTTTTACGAGACAAGGCCCGAAAAAATAAAGACACGTGAAGGGATAAATGACCAAAATACCCTTTGACCAAAATTAACAAGCTATTAGTGTATTCTTACTATCTCGGACCTTCTAAGTCCATTGGTGTGGTCCACAACATGAGATGAGGTCTCGAAAAATTTGAGACCCGTAAAAATGCTAAAATGACCAAATATCCTTGGTACCCCTAAAGCCGAAATGAAACCAGAGAAGGTTTAAATTAACTTCTTGACATCCTGGACTCAATAATGGAGTCCAAATTACGAAACGAAGTATGGAAAAATGTGACACGTAAAACGATAAATGACCATTTTGCCCTTTTACATATTAAAGTTTGAATTAAATTCTAGGAAAGCCTAAACTGACTTTCTTCGACGCTCCATACTCAATGGTAGAGTCTATTTGACCAAAAGAGATGTCAAAAATAAAGAGATATAAAATTTGTTGAATAGCATCTGTCAGATGACTATAAATTAAAGTAATGCCAAAGTACTAATCTAAGGCTTATACGAGGAAATAAATTACGAAAAGACACGACACGTAAATATGTGAAGTAAATAAATTTAAATTAAAGTTAATGAAGCTACCAAAAGAGTATAAATTAAAATGAATTTAATTTCTAACACATTAAACTATGTCATAGGTTAAGAGTACGAGTTAAGTTAAGTACATATGAATTATGAGATCATTTTAGGATCTAATACGATTTAAGCATAAGTTAAGGAATATCGAGATGATATTACAATGAATGTGAAGTTGATGAGATGTTTATGAATTGTTCTTAGGAACTATAAAGGAAGTGGGAAAGCGCAATTTTAGCCCTAACCCTAAAGGACCAAGGTGAGTAACCCTGTATTTGAAGTGGAGATTTAACTCTATGGATTTGAAAAGGTTTTAAATTCAAAAGATACGAAGCATTTAAATTCCAAATTCAGTATATTACATGATCTCAGTTTTAAATTATTTCTGTTCTTACAAACCCTATTGTGACATGCTTAGTAAATGTTTTCCTTACAGTTTTCTCAAACATGTGTTTCCAGCATGTCTAAGTTAAAATAAAAATCTTGTTAAATATTCTGAGTTTGCCTATTTCAAGTATACGAATGTTTATTACGAAGTTATGAATGTTATGTTTTAAAGTACTCACGATAAATATTTATATGACATGCTCCACGATTATTTACGTATTTATATCTGTAAATGTTTCCTTTTCAAAATGATTAGCATGTCTGATTTTCTCAAATATTCTGAATTTGATTATTGCAAGTATTGAAGTATCATTGCAAAAGTTATACGTTACATGTTTTAAATACTCACAAAATGCTTTTATATAAAAGTCATATGACAAACGTTTTGCAAGATAAATAATAAGCACATAGGTAGTGAGTAGGGTTGTACGGAACCCCGCGGACCTATCATGTGAAATGCCCGGTAGTAGGATCTAATCCCCTAGGCAAATGAGATATCTCCACGTATATGTAAAATGAGGGTCTGGTTCGAAACAGATTCCAAGAGTTAAAGTGAGAAGAAGAGATATTTGAAAATGAAAGCAGGTTTTACCCTCATTTTCAATATACGTATGTTTTGAGTTTTATATACACTATTTAAGAAATACATGTTATGTTATATGTTTTGAAGTTTATATGAAGACGCATATGTTAGCTTGAATACTTTTAAATGTTTCAAAGCTATCTGTTTTATGAAATGCATATGTTTTGAGTTATATACTATATTTGACGAAGTACGAGTTTAGCTTGAATACTTTAAATGTTTCGAAGCTATCTGTTTTAAGAAATGCATATGTTCTATGTTCAAAGTATACGAGCAGTTGGCAGTGAATGTTTACAAAATCTTATGTACTAAAAACCACTGCTAATTGAAAACCCCATGACGAATACTGGAATCGCTCACAAGCTTAGATGAGTTTACCCGGACTTTGTTCAGATCCCCCTTTCAGGTGATTGACAATAGGGCTGATTGGAAGACGATGAGGATGAGCCTAGCTGTTTTTGGAAGGGATATCTAAGTAGTTCTTTTGTTAAGTATCATGAACTTAAGTTGTAACCTTTGTTTTAGTAAGGTAGTGAACTAGTTATGTATTAAGCCCCAAGGGCAGCTGAACATGTATCCATTATAAAAGCCTTTAAGTTTTTAGTTATGCTCTGAATGTATGATCATGTGTACCATTATGAATAGCGACAGTCTTGAATTGTGTGCCTATTACTGTACATAGATTATTACGATAGCCCAAGTCTATTTTGGTATGACATTTATTGGCTCGGTTTGCCTTGGTATTATTATTTGACTCTTTTTTGGGCATTTTTGGAATTAGCCCAATTTAATTGGGTCGGGGTGTTACAACTAACCTCAAATAATTTTTTCAAAACAAAACATTTAACTAAGTTTTTGAAAGATCAAAAGGTTTTGATAAAAGTACACTAAGAAAGAAATAGGCTAAAAAACACTCACTGTCTAAACCAGTCAGCCAGTTCTTGAAGCCTAGTCGACTGATTCTTATAACTTATTTGTCAAATTGATTAAACCAGTTGACTAATCCTAAGAACTTATCGACTGAGTGATGTTTTATAAAATTTTCTACGCGACAGTGACCTTCAATGAGATTTAATCGACTAAAGGCAAAATTAGTGTACTAACAAAACCAATCAACTGATTTATAGAACTAGTCGACTGAATAACCAATTGATAAATTGCCTAAGCATATTTTCCAAATAGATTGACCTAGAATCAATATTAGTTGACCATTTCTTAAAGGCAAAAATAATGTACAAATAAAACCTACCGACTGATACTCAAAACCAGTCGTTTGATTATTTTTAACCAAATAGACCTCAAACCCTCTGGACAAATCAGTTGACCTAATCAGTCAACCAACTCTTATTGTAGTCGACTGGTTGATGATTCAATTGACTGATTCTATCGATCTAGTGATCATAAATTCAAACTTTGAACAGACAAAAAGGGAAAAATAACTCTTTTTGGAAAAGTAACGGACATATACTTTAAAGGACTATAAATAGAGGTTCTTTAGGGCTTTCTAAGCCATCGCTTATAAGCTTACATTATCACATTTTTCCTATTGACTTTAGATCTATCATCTTTCAAATCTAGATCTAAAAGTTCTACTCATCTTAAATACTCAGAGCTTACACCTGATTAATTTTTTGAGAGTGAGCATTTTATTGCACCAAAACTACTCTAGAAGAGAGTGCTATTTGGTAAACATCTTTGTATTATCTAATTGCGGTAAGAGTTATGAGTACTTGCTACCCGGTGAAGCAAAAGGGTATATTTTGCTCAAATAAGAAGGATACAGTCTTCACTTTTTAAAGGTTTGGTCTCCACTTGCAAAGAGGTCGTTATAGTGAAAAAACTCAAGTGGGGATACTTGAGTCGATGACGTAAGAAGTTTTTCAAATCTCGTAATTGCCATGTTTGCTCTCTCTCTCTCTCTCTCTCTTTTGTTTATGTATTGTGTATTTATAGCATTCATTTTTTAAGAACGAAAAAGAAATCAATATTTATGAAATATCTGGGCAACAAGTGGTACTAGAGCCTCGTCTCTTGTAAAATAGAGACAACATTTTAAGAGAAAAGATATGGCAAATATTTTAAGGGACCGTCTTTGCCGAAGGGCAATCGACAAACAGACCCCCTTTATTCAATGACCAAAACTTTACCTATTGGAAGGCTAGAATGAATATTTATTTTCAAGCCTTAAACTATGAAATATGGAATGTAATTGTAAATGGACCTCACATTCCTATGAAGTCCAAAAGTTCTATTAGCACCACCAAGGTTGCTAAGGAAGAATAAGAATGGGATGAAAAGGATCTCAAACTTTTTCAACTAAATGCTAAAGCAATGAGTAATCTATATTGTGCTTTAGATGCGAATGAGTTCAATAGAATCTCTGATTGTGAATTTGTGAAGTAGATATGGGATAAACTTGAAGTTACCTACGAAGGTACAAATCAAGTCAAAGAGTCTAAAATTAGTATGCTAGTTCACAAGTATGAACTGTTTAAAGTAAATGAAAATGAATACATACCTAAAATGTTTACTCTTTTTACTAGTATTATTAACTCTTTAAAAGCCCTTAGCAAGAGCTATACTAATATTGAAATGGTAAGAAAAATCCTTAGGTCTCTTCCAAGAACATGGGAAGCCATGGTGACGGCCATTCTAAAAGTAAATGATCTCAACAAACTAAGCCTTGATGAGCTTCTCGGGTCTCTCATGACTCATGAGTTTACCATAAGAAGTCATGAAGAGGAAGATAAACCAAAGAAGAACCTTGCTCTTAAATCCTCATCTCATACAAGTGAAGATGAAGAAAATGAAGAAGATGATGTTGCCTTTATCACAAAAAAATTCAAAAGCTACCTAAAAAGGGAGAAAAAAATTAGAAGAAACAAAAATGTGAATCCAGCAAGAAGGAACCCCCAACTTGTAATGAATGTCATAAATCGAGACATATAAAAGTGAAATGTCCTTAATTCAAAGGAGAAGGAAGTAGATCCAAGAAGAAAACAATGAAAGCTACTTAGGATGAATCGGACAAGGAATTAAGTGACCAAGAAGTAGCAAACTTTTGTCTCATGAGAACGAGAATGAGAATGAGGTAAACTCGAATCTTGACTCATCTCCTTCCTATGAAGAATTAGAAAATTCCTTAGAGGAATTGCATGATGAACTTGAGAAAATATTTTTTAAAAACAAGGATCTCAAAAAGAAAATCTTTTGTCTTTCAAACGATCTTCAAATTTCAAACAATGAAAATGAGATCTTAAAGAAAGAAAAGGATTCCTTGATTTTAAAAAATAAGGATCTTAAGGAAGAAAACTTGTAACACCCACTTCCAGTGAATTTGGGAGCTAAGATAATACAATATCATTAGAACCAAAATAAGAGTTTGTCAGTGCAGTCTACTGCAATATCAAGAATTAGACCGGAACAAAGTAGAAGTTGACTGGTCATGAGTTAATTTGACCTAACCAAGGTCAACCAAAGGCAATTGGCCAGTGGCCCAAGCATCACTAGCCTAAAATAGTGACACATCACCAATAATTAATAATTAATAAAAATTATTTATTAATTACCAGGAAATAGGAAAAATTACAAATAAATACACAAAAATAAAAGAAAATAAAAGAAAAATTCAAAAGAAGTACCAAAAATACATTTGGACCCCCATGTGACCACCACTTGGGAAAGGGGGGTTTGTCACACACCAAAAAGTGTGTGTGTGTGTGTGTGTGTGTATACTGTGATACCCTGACCCAAATTGTAACCGAGCGAGCCATGTAAACCGAACTGATAGGGCTTCATGTTATGACTTTAAATAAAATGAATGAATTTGACATCTCAATAGCTTTGACTGTACAAATAATGCCTTGGCGATACTGAGCAAGACATGAATGAATATTGAAATAAAAATAAAATAAAACTAAAATAAAACCATGGAATGAAAAGAAAAAAAATAATAATAAGAAAAAGAAATTTAAATAATAAAAGAAAAATATATATGTGGAAATGAATATACATATAGGTATAAATATATATATATATATATATATGCAAAGCAGTTACATGCATGTAACTATGTAACCATGTATTAAAAGAGAGAGGAAACTTAAAAGGGAGTGATAGACGCAGGAAGGAAGAGGAAAGGCCAAAGGGGGAGAGAGAGGCAGAGAGAAAGAGAAGGACAATAAAAATGGGGCGGTTTTCAATAAGCATGCCATTGCATGCGTTGGAAATAAAAGAAAAAAAAATAGAGAAGGAAGAAGCAACACAAGGGGCGGTGGTGCGGCACGAAGCAGGAAGAAAAGAAAAAGAATAAGGAAAGAAGAAGAAATAAGGGAAGAAGCAGGAGGTGGGTCAGTAGAAGAGAAGAGAGGAAAAATAGAGGAAAAAGAAGCAAAGGGAGAGGGGCCGAACAACCCAAGGGTGTTACCAGGAAAAGGTGAGAACATTAGCTTTTAGTTCTGAAATTTTAGAAGCATGAATGAGAAATGTGATTTTAGGATCTTATTAAGCATGGAATTGGGTTCATATTGCAATTTGAATCAAGAAAAATGAACCAGAAACGAGTGAGGAAAAATGCCACTTATAGAGTGAGAAAAACGCCATTTACAGGAAAGAAAAAAAATTAGGTTATGAAATTTTGATGCGTTTAACTTGGTTTAAACAATAGGGGATTATTCCTAAGAGGTAAAGAAATTGAATGGGAGAAAAAATGGGCCAAAACAATAGAGAAAAAGGTGGGAAAAGGGGGAGGAAAAGGGGCTGCCGAAAAACTTCATAGCTCTGGTAGAGCTGCGATTTTCCCTGTTTTGGGGGAAATCCGGCACTTCGATCAGAAAACCAAGGGTAGATCTGGGTTGCCCATGACCTGTAGGTATGAACCCCACTGACAAATGCAAGAAAGTCCATCGCTGGCAGGTCGCCGTTGACGGAGAAGATGATCAGCCGTGCGTAGGAGGGTGCTACGCGACTAAGTGTTTTTGTTCTTGATTTTGGGCCAAACCGGGTCGGGTCTAACCCGAACCACCCATTCAGAGGGCTGCTCAACACTGTTACTTTATGGGTAAACTTTTAAATTTGAGTTTGGGGGGTGTTTGGCTGGAAAGGAGAAGCTATCCATTTTTTGGCTTACAATGTACAATTGTACAAGAAATGAAAAAAAAATTTGTATAGGCAGTGACTTAAACCTATGACCAAGGGGAAAGGGTGAGAAGGATGGACCACTATGCCACCAAGGCACATATGGTTTGTTTGGGCTCAAATATTATATGTATTAGCTACACTTAATTAATTTAATAAATCGGTTTAAATTAATTAATTTCAAATTCAATTCCGACGCATAAATTAGTCGAATGAATAATGAAAACTTACTGTTTTGGACCTTCTAGATCTAATGGTGAGGTCCGTTTCACGAGACAGATTCTCAAAAAATAAAATACCCGTAGAACGCTAAAATAACCAAAATGCCCCTACTGTTGAAGGTGAGTCAAACGGACTCCGATTGAGTTAAGTAAATAGTGAATTTTTATTTTTTCAAACCTTCTAGACTCAACGGTGAAGTCTAAATTGTGAAAATAGAACCCAAAAAATAGAGATGCGTAAATGACCATTTTACCCTTGGGTAAATTAGATCAAATTGGAAGTCGTAAAGGTATAAAGTAATAAAAGAGATATTTAGATTAGCAAGGCATAAATTTGATGAATGACATTAAATCTGAAACGTGTTTACTGATATATAGGAGACTCAAAAGGAAAAGGGAAGGTCACAGAATACTAAGATGCATTGAAAAGGTAAGTGAATTTCTATCTCTTATACGTGGTTTTCCAAGCCCCGATCTTTCTATTACTGCCAAAACTTGTACTCATGTATGTATCTACTGTATTGTTCCCACTATTGATATTGTCCTATCTGGTGGAGGCCTATTGACTGATATCTCATGATTTGATTCATATGCCTATCATTGTATGCATGTCATGTTATTTAATACCTTATACACGATAGAATCTTGGTTTATAATTGAATGTCGAGACTGTAAATGGACAAATGGTGATGAGGGTGTTTTTATTGATTGACTGGACCTATGGGTCAAATCCATGATCGGACATATGGTGATGGGGGTGTTTTTACATTTGGATTTATGAGGGTATTTGAGGTGTATTGAAATGTTGACCGTTCACTCATTAATTGTACTTGACTATGACTGTTTCATTATGGACAGTATTCATGTTGATTATGATTATTGTACTTTATCCATATTCATGCTTGGGCTTTACTGTTTATTGGCCTTGTGGCACTTTACTGTTAATCGCAATCGTTGTCATGACTGGCTATCATGTTACCTTTGAATTCATGTTTTCCTATGTAATCCCTAACCCGTATTTGAGATAGGCTTTTACTTACTGAGCTTTGTTAGCTTATTCCTTGATTATATTTTTCAGGTGAGAATGCTACGGAACCACAGTAGGAAATTCAAAGCATAGGGAGACGATTGAGGAGCACAATAGAATACAGTAGTTTTTCCCATGCACTCACCACCTAAAACAAATGGTTTATGTTTGGTTTATGTTGGTTATTGTCAGACTTATTTTCTGTTTTGAACAATGTTGTAATAAGGCTTCCACACTTTGATGTTATGGTTATATTGCTTATTGTTATCATTGGTAAAGGAATGAAAAAAGTAGGGACGACCATTAGACCAGTCCCACGACACGAGATCCGCATAGGGTGGGTTCCGGGTCGTGACATATACAACCGTGTATATACATATAAAAAGAGAGAAAGAGAAAAGGTAGTAAAAGTTGAAAAGAGGCATAATGCTTACTTGTGTAAGTGAAGGATCGGACCAATGGTTGGTTGACACACCAAAACTATGCCCTCAACTGCTAGAAATAGTAGCAACAGAGCCTTAGAAGCATGGTTTTGATAAGAGGGGCCATTAATCCAAAACAGGAAAAAAAATAGCCTATAAGCCACCTAATCAAAAACCTAATGGCACACATTGAAAGAACAGAGAAAAAGGAGAAATTTAGTGAATAGAGGAACTAATGAAACAATCTGTAGAGGGAGAAAAAAAGAGAGAGAGAAAATCAACAAGTTTTTTGTGATATACTCAACCAAGGCAATTCACTAAATGCTAACACTCCATTTGAATTTCTGTATGATATATAAGCTTGCTAGGCCATTTAACCAGCCCTAGAGACCCCTAAAATGGCTGGTCCAAAGTGGACCACCATTGAAGGAAGATTAAGACACTACCTAGAAATCAACTATGAGCAAACCTATTTTCAAGAATGGGAATTGAAACTAGGTTGGGAATGCTTCACAAAACCAAAAAGACCAAGCCATTTGGCTTATAAATGAGCTTATGGCAGCTTAGTCCATAGAGATAATAATTAGCCACTTTGACCAAACATGATCTAAGCTACATTTTAGGGCCCTAGAATGATTGAGGATTACCCAAGGATCAAGATGATCCAAAAATCACAAAGTTTCGTAAAGGAATGGCTGAGATCACAGTGATTGAAATAGTCACTAGAAAAATGGGCTTAGATGATTCAAAATATGTTTAGGAAGGTTTAGAAATGAAAACTAGTCAAATAGTAGGAGAAAAATGGTTTTGAAAAATTGAAAATTTCCAAATTTCGGCATTGGTACCGGAGAAAACGACTGACAGGTCACCGAAAAAGCGAGGAAGAAAGAACTGTTTAGGGTTAGGTCGGACAAGTCGGATCCGGGTTCGGGTTAGGCCCAGCCTACCTGATAGTTAGATTATATAAAATTGTGCCGTTTTATTTAGGTTTTAAATGAAAAATAATGGCATTTGGATACGAGAATAATAAACCAAATTCAGCGCCGGAGAAGGCGACCGGAAAAACATGGAAGAAGGAACTATTTAGGGTCGGGTCGGGTCAGGCGAGTCAGATCTGGGTTCAGGTCAAACCCAACCCACGCAGCAATTGGGTTATATAAAACTACTTCGTTTTATTTAGCTTTTAAATGAAGAATATGGGCATTTGGATACGAGAATAATAATTTAATTTAATAAGCCACACACAAAATTGGGATATCTTATCCCTGTTATGCCCTTGTCTATTGTTTAGTTTACCAAAAATTAAAAAAAAAGGGTTGAGTGACGGGTTGGCTGAAAGTGGAACCCAAGATCAAGCAATACACATGAACCAAAGATTTAATTGGCAACCACTATGCCACTAACCACCATGTGATAATATTTCACATAATATATATATATATATATATATTATAGTTATTGAATTTAATTAAGTAAATTAAAAACCATGTGATGCCAAATAAAATAAAGAGGGTGTCCACTCTAGCATTTTTCGACGTTCCAGATTCAACGGTGAGATTTGTTTTGTGAAGCGAGGTACCAAAAAATTAGACATGTAAAATGTGAAATTTTGATTATATCCCTAACTATGCCGGGACCAATTAAAAATAAAAAGTGGTCTATCATGACTATTTTTTATGCTCTGGACCTAATGGTGAAGTCAAATTGAGCATCCGGGGTACTGAATATGGTCCCGTATAAAAATGTAAAATCATGAAATTTCCCCTAGACTTAGAATAAACTATAGGAAGGCTAATCCAAATCTGGAAAAGCCTAAACTTAGTATTTTTGACATTTCAGACGTAACCATGATGTTTGTTTAGAAAAAACAGAAAACCAAAACAAATAAAAAAAATGATGAACACGTCCTTAAGACTTAATTAAGCTACCAAAAGAGTGTAGAACATAAAAGGAACCCATACTAATGTTTATAAGGACCTCCGAGTCTGAAAATGAACTCCATTTAAGATAAATGGGTACCAAAAGACGACATAAGAATGGTAGAATTACCAAAATATCCCTATAGCTTAATTAAGCAACCAAATGAACTTAGAAAGTAAAAGAGCTTTTATCTTATGATTACAAGACCCTTCAAACTCAAAGATGAAGTCCGATAAAGTAAATGAAGTACCAAACAGTGCAAGACATATAAAGGAAAATGACCAAAATGTCCTTAAAGGTTAGAGTAAGCTATACAATGAACTAAAAAGTATTAGGAGCCCTAATTTAAGACCACAAGGGAATTCTGAATAGTAAGACTAAGTACAAAAGAGACTAAGTACATTAAGGAAGAAAAAATTAAGTTAAGTATCTATACTGATATAGTACTAATGTATGACGTTCTATGCTTTAGGAACACCAACAAAGAAATAGAGATAAAAGGAATGTCAAGGCAAGCCAAGTAAGCAAGTAACTATGGATTATGGACCACAAGTGAGTAACCCTGAACCATGAAATAAAGATTTTTCATTAAATACAGTTCTTACAGTTTTATAATACTACATGTAGTGCCTTTACAGTTTTATGATGTTACATCAAATGTTTTAACTGCACGATAATTTTTCAAAATACAGTGATTAATATTTGAATTCTATGCTTTTGAATGCCTATTAACATATCTTCAAATGATTTATACAAGATGGATAGCTTAATGAATAGTTTTGCAAGTTTTTAAGATTCAGATTTTTACTGCAAGTTTTTATACGATCGAATGTAATCTACTTGGTTATGTAAAGAAGTCTTCAGTTAAATATGTCATCAAAATGCTAAAAAGAGTTAGCCTATTGATGAGGTATCTAACTGACCAATCATAATCCTTAATCCGCTCAGGGTGTTATCTAAGATGTGACAAAACTCATCTCTCAAGAAAAAGATGGATGATCTTAATGCCACTATTAGGAAGCTTACTAAGGGAAGTGAAATTTTAGATAAAATCATCTCACAACTAAGATGTGTTTTTGATAAAGCGGGTTTAGGATACAATATGCATACCAAATAAAATTCTTATCAAAACTTCTTTATAAGAGTCTCTAGTTCAAACACAACCATTTATGCCAAATTTTCAAGAAAATCTAAAAAGGGCATAAAAAACAAAGGCAAAATGATTTGGGTTCAAAAAGGAACATGGTTTCCTTAGACTAACCCTTAAAGACCCAAGAAAGTTTAAGTAACAAAATGAGTTACTTGAGTTGATTTTGTAAGTGTGCTTGAATTCCTCCTTAAGTAAAGACAAATAGTTCCTCGATAGTGGATGCTCAAGGAACATGACCGAAGATAAAGCTAAATTCACATCCCTCACTTCAAAACATGGTAGATACATGAGTTTCGGTGATAACTCAAGAGGTAAGATTATTGGCACTGGAAGTACAGGTAAAAATTCCTCTTTATCTATTGAGAATGTGCTTCTTATTGATGGCTTAAAACATAACTTGCTAAGTATTAGTCAACTATGTGATAAAGGATATGTTGTAGTCTTTGATGCAAATAAATGCATAATTAGAGATACGTGCAATCATAAGAATATTTTATTTATTGCACATACGAATAACAATATCTATTGCATCAATTTTGATGACATTACTTCAAAAAATGTGTCATGCTTTATGTAACATCCTAATCCAATTAATTGGGGCAATTAAGGATAATTTACTTCATAATCATGGACAATCTACTTAAGACTAATAGTCTATGAATATGGAGACAAATGGATAAATGAGAGCAATTAGCTATGAATTGGAGACAATCAATTTTAAGAAAGTGATTTAATGACAACGGTCATAACTTGATGACAAATTACGATTGGTGTTAATCGAGGATTGATACATGAATAATTTTGGAAGATTAGTACATGAAATACACTTAAGGTAAGACTAATGCTACATTAATAAAGTATGCTTAATCAATGAGCTTTGCAAAAATTATAAGAGACGTTTGTGAGATTTAAAATGTAAAGTTTAGGAATTAATAGAACATTCTAACATGCAATATAATACATATACAAAAAGAAAATAGAAGAAATAAGCCAAAAAGGCTCCTACTAAGTTTTGAACCTTGCACCTTGTGCAAGAAAATGATAAGCTTCCAAAAAGAACACCAACTAGGTTGCAGCACTTTTATGTTATATAAACCACATGATATGTATATAACCCATAAAAGAGTGTTGGAAAGTCAGAAAAAGAGATACATGGCTTCACCCCATTGCACCAAACATCCAACCAATTAAGTTGCATGTAAAATGTCTACCTCATATATATGTTTTATGTGTGTATTGCGTGTGTGAGGGTTATTTCAAATCAACAAACCATACCATGATGTTTTAGCTAGAAAAAGAGAGAGGGAGAGGGAGAGGGAAAGGGAGAGAAAGAGAGAAGGAAAAGGAAGAAGAAGAAGGAGTTGTGCATGTATGGATGAATTGCACCAAACCTACAAATAGAGTTGCTAGAGTCCTAGAGGCAATATGGCAAAGACAAAAATGAGTCATGCAAGGACCAGAAGAGGGAGAGAGAGAGAGAGAGAGAGAGAGAGAGAGGAAACTGCCATGGGAGAGTAAGTTTTTCCTCAGTAGAATGTTCTTCCTAAGAGGCTGTTATGGGGTTTTAATTGCATGTATATGTTAGGGATTGAAAATAATAGAGAATAGGGGAAAATGGGAACTGTTTAAACTCAAAGGCCATGGAACTTGAAATACCCGAAATCATAAAAAAATTGGGTTTTTAAGCTACACTTAGTAAAATTGAAATAGAACCCAAGGCTCAAAAGAGCATAAAAAATGGAGCATACTGCAACTTAAAGCAACAAGAATGGTCAATAGACCACTGAATAATTCGAAGTTGCAGGTAGGAGTGGATAATCGGGATAAAGGGCTTTTTGATTATTTTGCCTCGTTTGATGAATGGGAAATGATCCCTTGAAGGTTCAGAGGAGTAGTGGAATAATAAAAAAGCAAAAATAGTAAGTGAAACATCACGAAATAGAGAAGAAAATCTTCACCAAAAAAATCGGGGGTTCATCGGAGGCCGCTTGTAATTGGCTGTTCGAAAGGCTTAAACCGATCTAAATTAAATTTTGAAGTTAGATTTGAAATCCCCATGGAAAGATGGTTTGAACTATGTTGTTTTTGCCGCCAGAAAAAAGTTGGCGGCGATTGCCGGCGCCAGAGAAGGCAACCAGAACACTCGTCGAAAAAATAAGGGAGAAAATACTGTGCGGGTACAGTTATTCAGGTCAAATTTAGTTCAGGTCCTGACCGGAAAACTAAACGGATCTGGTTTAAATGAAATGGTAACGTTTTGATAAAATGGAGCTAACGTCAGCGTGATGCAGAGAATCGGTTGGACCGATTGATTTACCCTTGTTTTAGACCGGTTCACTTGAAAATGGCCTAGACCAGATGATCTGTTTTTAAAGGTTTCCGAAATTATGTTTTGACCCCTAAATGTTTCTGTTTATTACGAAAAGGCCCAAAAATTTAATTTTATAACCTTTTAATTATAAGAGAAATTATCAAAATGCCCTTGAGTCAAAAATAGGCCAATTGAAATGATAGAAAAGTCTAACACAATGTTTTTGGTGTTCCGAACTCAATGGCAGAGTCCGATTTATGAAATTAAATCCCAAAAAATATGAACAGACAAACTGAAATAATTATAATTATGTCCTAATGATCAATTAAGCTATTAATTAGACTCCGATGACTATGAAAATACATACCTTAGCATTTTGGGATATTCTGGACCCAGTGGCAGGATCCATTTTATGAAACAAAGTCCCGAAAGTATAGATGTAATACCCCGACCTGAGAATGTCAGGTATTGTGACACGTATTACGAGGATACGAAGATTAGTACAAAGATGATATATTTAAGAAAATAATTAATTTTTTAAAGTAATTAATTATTTTAATATAAGAAGTAAATTGTAACATTCACATATATATAATTAAATGCAAAAATACATATACTATATAAATAATTATAACTAAAAATATATATATATATATATATATATAATTATACATGGATATATATATATATATGAATGTGTATATGCATGCATTCATGTATGTTAAAATATGTATATATGAAATGTATGTATATTATATATGGAATAAGAGGGCATGCTATTGTCCAAAGTGTACAAAAGAGAGTGTGTGTCAAAGAGAGGTGTGTGTATTATCCAAGGTGTATTAGGGTTAAACCATGTATATATATATATATATATATATGTGAGTCAAACACCATACACACACACAACCGGCCACTCAATGGCCTGCCCAACAGTGGCAAATTCAGACCCACTCATGAAGAAGCCTGAAATTGGCTAACCCAAATGGAGGGGCAATCAGATTTGCCATGATTCACCTTTCTTTATACAAGTATGCATGGTGCTTGTATACACACACACACGGCCATAGAGAAAGAGAGAAAGAGTTCTGGGCATTCAGAAGAAGAGAAGGGAGGTCTCGAAGGAAGGAGGAAAGAGAGAGAGAGCCACTTTTAGAGGTAAAACACAAAAACCATCACTTTCTCTCTCTAGAAAATTTTCCTATGCATGAACTGTTTTAGCCTCTAGTTTTTGTATATATGATGTTTAAAGTATATAAACATGTATAAGCATGAAAATTTTGACCTAACACCTAAGAAACACAAGCCGTACACCAAACGGCCATTGGAGGACCTTGCTTATAGCAGGTCTGAACCAATGGCAATCAAACTCTATTTGGTATCATGAGACTTCAAGTTGACCTCACAAGCATCCCAAAAACATACGTACGCAATCAAAAATCATAAGAAATGGCCCTCAACCATCGACTTGCAGGTTACGGGTTTACAACCCAAACCCTTAAACTCTCATCTAAATCAACAAATAGGAATGGGAATTGAATCCTCATGAAGAGGGGATCAAAATAAGCCCAACCTCACTAAAAATGATGAAGAAACGAGCATGAACCATGGATTTACAGGTTCGGATTATCGTGGCTTAAACCGAGCTTTTGAGCTACATTCGAATCTCCAAATGAATGCCAAAACACTCCATGATGTTTTAGGAACGTTTTGAAGTGAAAACAGTAGGTCTTGGGTTGGCCAAAATCCACGAAATAGAAAAAATTGGAAACCTGCAACTAGGGCAACACGGGGGAAGAAATGAGGAAGAAGACAGTGAGTTGGCTCGGTCTTTTAAAATTTTCGTGTCAACTCGGACGCCTGGCAGCCTCTGGGCTTGCCACCGAATTAGTGGGGCGACTGTCGTTTAGGGCTTAGGTATATATATATATATATGTATGTATACGGTTAAGGTTTTTAAAAATAAAAGGGGGGGAATCTCGGTCAGTGGGGTTCAAACCCCTGACCTCACGCACCCACACGCATTCCTTCCACTCGGCCACGCACTCGCGTGTGCCATATATGCGAACGAAATATATATATTATACATATAATTAAAAACCGAAAATAAAAAGGTGCATTGCACCTGTTGGGACTCGAACTCGGATGTATGGGGAGGGAGGTGACACGCTGGCCAGCGTGCCACCCTATTCAACCTGTCACTAATCCCACATAAAATATATATATATATATATATATATATACACTATACCTATTAATTTAATTTAATTAAATGAAATTAATTAAATTAAATAATCCAAAATGGCCCGGTGTCCAAATGAGATGAGTTATATATGTATTCCTACTGTCTTAGGCCTTCTGAGTCCATTGGTGAGGTCTGTGACATGAAATGAGGTCCCAAAAAATTAAAGACCCCTAAAAATGTCAAAATGACCAAAATGCCCCTGCCCCATAAATAAGTCAAACGAGGTCCAAATAAAATAAACAAATAGTGGATTCTAACTATTTCAAACGTTCTGAATCTAATGGTGGGGTCCGTTTCATGAGGCGGGACTTTGAAAAATTTAGACACGTTAAGGTATAAATTATCAAAATACCCCTTGACCAAAATTTACGAGTTATTAGTGTATTCTTACTATCTCGGACCTTCTGAGTCCAATGGTGAGGTCCAAGACACAAGACAGGGTTCCGAAAAATAAAGACACGTAAAGGGGTAAAATGACCAAAATACCCCTAGTACTCTTAAAGCCAAAATGAAACCGGAGAAGGTCCAAATTAACTTTCTTGGACATTCTGGACTCAATAATGGAGTCCAAATTACGAAACGAAGTATGGAAAAATATGACACGTAAAACGATAAATGACCATTTTACCCTTTTACATATAAAAGTCCGAATTAAAATCTTGGACAGCCTAAACTGACTTTCTTCGACACTCCGGACTCAATGGTAGAGTCTATTTGACCAAAAGAAATGTCTAAAATAAAGAGACATAAAATTTGATGAATAGCATCTGTCAGATGACTATAGATTAAAGTAATGCCAAAGTACTAATCTACGGCGTATACGAGGACATGAATTACGAAAAGACACGACAACACATCAACCTTAGAATAAAATTTCTAACTCATAAATTGATCTTAGGTGATAATTATGGAAGAACAACGACCGAAATTCACGATCATGACCAAGGCCCAAAGGGCCAAGGATCCAAAGCAACAGGCCTTCATGCAAGAACTGTTACATCGTCAGAGAGTGATTGACAGGTTCGTCAGGATAGCTAAGGCGACAGAAGTCGTCTCGGTGAGCCCCTTCATTTTCAAATCACCCACCAAGGCCATGGTGGCAGAGGCCAAGAAAAAGAAGGAGGAAAAAAGGAAAATGGAAGAGGAAAGAGAGAACACGGAAACCTTAGCCGAATGGTGTCGCAGGTAATATTATTATCATTAAATACATAAGTTGCTAGATCTATAATACAGCTATAAGTCGGACCAGTATAAGAATTTAGGCTTTTCACAGTCTACAATTGGTGAGTTATGAAGTTGTTTAAAGACATATAGAATTTATGGAATCTTCATAAATCTTGATAGGCTAAGGAGAAAGAAGGGTAAAGGGAAGGCGCCTCTGTAGAGCTAACCCTAAAGGACCGAGGTGAGTAACCCTGTATTTGAACTGGAGATTTAACTCCATGTATTGAAGAAGTTTTAAGTTCAAGTTTTTGCAGCCTTTGAATATCAAATTCAGTCTTTACATGATTCTGTTTTAACATATTCTGTTACGGCATGCTTTATAATGTTTTATATTCAACTCTTTTCTTGAAAATAATTAGCATGTCTAAATCAAATGCAAATCTCTTTAAATATTCTGAATTTGATTATTCCCATAAGTGAAGTTTCATTTCAGAAGTTGTATATTTCATGTTTTAAATGTTCATGAAAAATATCTATTGAAGAAGTCATGTGACAAATGTTTTATAAGATAAACGGTACTAAGTACCACCCCCTATGATGGTTGAAATCCTTCGGGATTCAACAGTACATGCCCGGTAGAAGGATCTAATCCCCCAGGCAAATGAGATATCTCCATCGACAGTATTGGCAGTAAAATGGGAGTCTGGTTCGAAACAGATTCCGCCTAATAAAAGAGAAAAGATGACAAGTGATTTTGAAAATAGAAGTAGGTATTATCCCTATTCTATTTCACGTGTTTATATGCTTTTAAATTGCATATGCTCTATTTGAAGAAAATGTGTATTTAGCTTGAATACTTTAATTGTTCAAAGCTATTGTTTTAAGAATGCATATATTCTGTGTTCTAAAATGTACGAGCAATTGGTAGTGAGTATTTCATAAACCCTCATGTGCTAAAACCACTACCAGTTGAAAACCCCATGACGAATGCAGGAATTACTCACAAGCTTTGATTAGCTTACCCGGATTTTATCCGCCCCCCTTTCAGGTGACTAAGGGCAGATCAATTTTTGAAGACTATAAGGATGAACCTAGCTTTTGGGAAGATTTGCTTGAGGAGTTCTTTTGGGAAAAATCACATGAACTCTGATTAATATGTTTTGCTATTAGCTGATATTTTAAGGACGTGTATTAAGCCCCACGGGGCAGTTGAATTAAGATTTTAATTATGAAGTCTTTTAAGTTTTAGTTATGCTCTGATTTTATATGAATGTGTACCATTGTGAATAGCAGGCAGTATTGGACGGATGTGCAAATTTTAAATAAGAAAGAAAAGAAAAAGTTTTTTTTCACGCTTCCGCAACCACATGAAGCACATCTATTCGATACCGTTGCCTATGCGAAGCCTTGTCTCGAGACCTTCGGGTCTTGGGGTGGCGGTCGCGATCCGGTAATCCGCACAGGGTGGGTTTCGGGTCGTGACAATAGACATGCAAAATATCATAATTACCATTATGCCCTTAGTAATCCAAAAGCCAGTTAAATGTCAGAGATAACATATTCTGACTTTCTTTGACATTCTAGACTTAATGGTGGGTCCATTTTAGCAAACAAAGTACCAAAAAATGGGACACGTGAAAATGTAAAATTATAAAAATACCCCTAGGCTTAATAGAAGTCACATATCTGAAAATTAAGATCTAGAAAAGTCAAAACTGATTATCTTCAATATTCCAGACTTGATGCCCGGTAATAAACTAAAAAAATGACGAATACGTTCTTAAGACTTAATGAAGTTACCAGAAGTGTATAGATGAAATTAAAATGTCTATGTAAATATTTAAGCACTGACTGGACTCAAAAATGAAGTCCAAATACGTAAATCGTTTATGAAAAAAATATGAGACATGAAAAATGTAAATTACCATTATTCCCTTAAAGGGCCAAATAAGCTATAAAGCATCAGAACCTTAAATTGGGAATTTGAGGATCTTTTAATTAACTAGACTAAGTTTGAAAAGAACTTTAAACACTAAATTGAGGTACCTAAATAAGAATGTATGCTGATTCGACATACAATATATTTTTTTATCCATGATTAGAGGATCACCAAATGATGGAAAAATGGAACAAGGCTATGGGATAGCTACTATGGTACCAGTGTGGGATTGCAATGCTAAGGACCCAATGTAAGTAAACCCAAACTCTAATATGTGGATTTCTACTCTGCCAATATAGCCTACTTGTGTAGCTACCAATCTCTACTTCTTGAAACTTGCATCAGTAATTGCTTCAAGTCCACAACCCATTGATTATTGTGTTTCAATCATGCGAAATTTGTGATTTGTTGAGATCCTATTTGTTGTGAACATCTATGAGTCATTTGACTCCTTGGCTATATCTTGTCATTGTGATCTTTTTTATTGTGGACATTTGTAATCTATGTATATGTAGATACCTTGTGGAATCCTTTTGCTGATAACATTATTTGTAAGTACGTAGGGTTGTGTCTGCTACAACGCCCATCTTGACTCTTTGGATGCTGATGACCTACGGGGTTGGTGTTTGGGAATAATACCCAATATGCTGTTTAGATGAAGACATTTTGATATAATGATAAGAGCTTTTAGTGCCATTCAAGGGAACCTAGAAATGAGTGGTGAACCTGGATGAGTACTATGTGGGGGTAGCCGGGCCTTATTTGATGGCATCCATTTGACTTAATTTGTATATGTTTGATTCCATACCATTTATTAATTTGATAATGTTACCTTTGGATGTGAAATACGGCTTTGAGGCTTATCTTTTGTATTCAATTTGAATCCCTTTGATTTGGGCAGCTAAACATCATATGCTGATAAATTTGTGCTTGTTGACTTACTTAGTCATTCTTGTAGCATTTGTGACCCCTTATAAAATGTGTTATTCTAGCTTGATGGCCAATCACTTTGAACTTGAAATCCTGTGATTATTCTCTTGTTATACACCCTTGTGTAACCCATGGTAGAGTAAAGGATTTACTTAGTGAGCCAAGTTAGTTCACTCCGAAATTATAACAAATTTTCAGGTAACATAATATAGAAGAAAAGGAAATGATGCCAACTAATGGAGCTAGTGGTATACTTGTGGAAAACTTTGACGATGTATAGCTCTGAGTTGTAATTTGAATATATATTCTGTAAGGTTGATGTTAATGTTTGATATTGTGACATAGTGACACTAGAAATGATATTAGACTTGAATGGGGATTAGTGATGATAGAAATTATACTTGGAGATAATCTTATTGATGATTGTTAAAGTTCGATTTGTTATTAGATGAGTTGCATATGTGTAGTTTCCGTACTTGATACATAAAAGAAAAAAATTATTTCTCTTTGGTGCAATTCATTTTATTTTATACTGCCTGTCTGAGTGATAGTGTCGGTCACCAATCCGTAATCCATATAAAGTGGGTTTTGGGTCGTGACAGAGTGGTATCAGAGCCAAGGGTTAATGGTCTTTGGGAGAAATCGTACCAACGTTGAACTTGATGACTATTGGACGATTTAGATGATTAAATGATTGGTGATTTCTAGGAGATGATAATGTGTTTTGGTGCAAAGGTTAATGGTCTTTGGGAAAGACTATACCTTTACTGAATTCGATGATTCTTAGGCGATTGAGATGATCAAATGAATAGTGACTTTTGGAAGATAATAGTATGCTTAAAAGCAAGGGTTAAGGATTATTAGGAAGAATCATATCGGCCAGTATTGAGGTTGATGACTCTTAGATAATTAAGTTGTGAATTGATCAATAAATTTTGGGAAAACTATAGTCTGAACTAGGGCAACAGGTTGATGCTTTTTTGGAAAATATAGAGTGATATAGAACTGGAATTGCAAAATTTTGGAAAGTCGGAGGATTTGACAACAAAGCTATAGAAGAGATAGTCTGTAGAAGACTTAAAGCATAGTGACATGAGAAGTTTGAGATTCCAAATGAATTGATGACATATCATAAATGTGAAGACTCTTGAGTGAGTCATAGATAGACCCTAATAGGGTAAAGACAAATAGAGCCTCGAGAGGCAATTACTGTTGAACGAAACTATCGAAATATGATGGTTCTAAAAGAAGACTGACACATGATTAATGATCGTTAGGGAATTTAATGGATCTTGTTCATCTAGATAAAGGTAAGACCCAATTGTGCAAAATACTCTATCGAGTTGGCTGAATTCATTACAAAAGGTAAGTGATTAATGATTCTAAAGAATTTTGAGAATTACTGTGATCTAATGATCGAAGAGACTAAACTTGTAGTAAAAGCTTTGGAAAAACTGTGAGGACAACGACTATGGTAAATGCTACATAATTCTTTTAGGTACCATGGGAATAATTGTAATTGTGGGAGAAAGTGAGAATAACTAAATTTGTGACACTAAGGAAGTTGAGAACTTCCATAGTTAGAGAACCTTACTTGATTTTGATAAACTTTGACTAGTAATGACAATAACGATGAGATGACTAATTGCCTTGAGCAATTTTGAGATATGATATAAAGTCCAGAATGGACAAAACTATGGATAACAATACTTGCAAATAAATCAGTGCTAGTATGTTATTAAGTGTTTAGTTACAAATGAACTAATCACATCACTATATGACTTCAAAACTACAAAACGTATAAGGTACTCCCCGTATAGTTAAATAAGTTCTCTAAGAGAAAAAATTTGTCAGAAATGAATAACGACTAGGGAAATGTAACATAATGATGAATCAAATATGATAACAAGTATAAGGAACTAGACACTTGAGTAACCTTTTGTGCAAAAGTAATGGAAACCAAAAATAATGACTATTACTAGAAAAAGTCGTAGGCCTTTGAGATTTGAACTGTTCAAAATTGATGTGGAAGGTTCAAAGTGAATCAAATAAAATATCACAGTTAAAAGTACTTTATAAAAAATAGATTGTTATGTGAAGAATTAGTGACTGGGGTAAAAGAATACCTTGAGAATCTTCAATAAGTCTGCCAAAACTTAAAGAAGAAACGAACTGAGTGAACTTACTATACTTCAACCCATAAAGGAATGGGAGATCAAAATCTATGAAAAACTCAATCGTGAGCAAGAAATAAAAGGTATTTGTACCAATCGAAAATTTGAAATAAATGGAAGAACTAATTTCCTCAACCTCTCTAATCAATGAGAACGAATGCATACGAACTCGAAATAAAGGCAGGCACGCCTACAAGTTAGTCCAAAAATGAAGGATTGACTGATCTTCGACTTAAGTGACCCTTAGAAATGGGCACATGATTAAGAATCATAGAAGGATTTTATGAATAAACCAAAAGTTACCGTTGCATTGAAAAATATTGTAGTGCAAAGGGCACACAAGTAAACCATTATTGCAAGAACCAAAGGATACTCATGAAAACAAAAAAAGAAATACTATACTTGCAATACTCAAATAACGTCAAATGGACAAAATGAGGCTTGAGTGAATAATGTCGCAAATCATGCAACTGAACATGTGTAGTGAATCAGAGGAAGGATTTGCAATCAAAAGGAAAGTGGAGTTGTGTAAATCAATCAAGGACTCTATCCTTAATGAAAAACAAAGTACTTGAATAAAGAATTCAGTACTCACCAAATGATGAAAATGGTGTAGTTTAGCTACACCCTTGACTTTCTATGACTACTACTAAAACAACCAACAGAAAAGAAAAGATCAAGGTATTAGATACCTTTACCTGGCACATAATATGCCATACAATACTAACAGAAGTTGGGAAACCACGGATAATAATGTGATTACGACTTAACGCCAGATAAAAGTAATATGACGACTAGACGCGAAATTAGTCAAAATACAAGTAACAGTGGGAAATAGTCAAGATATTAAAGAGATGGCTTAGAACGAGCAATAGAAGCATAGTGGACCCATGACCACAGGTCTCAGAACTAAAGAAACAAGCACTGAAATACTAATATAATAATTTGGAGACTTTAAGTTTAAAGTTTCGAGGCACTGAGAGTAAAAGTTGAAAAAAAGGTCAAACCTTGACTTACAAGATCACTATTGAGTTAAATAAGAAAAATTATAAAAAAATTGAAGATCCTGTTTGAAATACCTTCTTATTTGAGGGCACAATGTCCTAGGTGCTAGTAATAAGTCTAAAGGATGAATTAAAAGAAATCAGGTTAATGAAAGTAGCATTGAAAGAGAACAAAGCTTCCTAAGTATGAATGTTTGAGTTTTGAGGACAAAACTCTTTTTAAAGGGAGGGGGGGAGAATTTAACATCTCGACCCAATTAAGTGGGGCGATTAAGGATAATTTACTTGAAAATCACAGAAAATTTTACTTAAGACTAATAGTCTATGAATATAGAGATAAATGTATAAATGAGAGCAGTTAACTATGAATCGGAGACAATCAATTTTAAGAAAGTGATTTAATGACAACGATCATAACTTGATGACAAATTACAGTTGATGTTAATTGAGGATTGACACATGAATAATTTTGGAAGATTAGTACATGAAATAAAGTATGCTTAATCAAGGAGCTTTGCAAAAATTATAAGAGACGTTTCTAAGATTTAAAATGCAAAGTTTGGGAATTAATTGAACAGTCTAACATGCAATATAATGCATATACAAAAAGAAAAGAGAAGGAAATTATTAGAACACCCTTGTTTTGGACCGGTTCACTTAAAAATGGCCTGAACTGGACGGTCCATTTTTAAAGGTTTCTGAAATTATGTTCTGACCCCTAAATGTTTCTATTAATTATGAAAAGACCTAGAAAATTGATTAAAAAATAATTTTAAAACCTTTTAATTAAAAGAAAAATTACCAAAATGCCTTTGACACAAAAATAGGCCAAATGAAGGCCAATTGAAATGAAAGAAGAGTCTAACCCAATGTTCTTGGGCATTCCAAACTCAATGGCAGGGTCCGATTTATGAAATTAGATCTCGAAAAATATGAAAGGAAAAACTAAAATAATTATAATTATGTCCTAATGATCAATTAAGCTATCAATTAAACTCCGATGACTATGAAAATACATAACTTAGTATTTTGGGACATTCCGGACCCAATAGTGGGATCCCTTTTATGAAACGAAGTCCCAAAAATATAGACACGTGAAATGTCATAATTACCATTATGCCCTTAGTAATCCAAAAGCTAGTTAAATGTTAGAGATAACATATTCTGACTTTCTTTAACGTTCCAAACTCAACGGTGGAGTCCATTTTAGCAAACGAAGTACTGAAAAATAGGACACGTGAAAATATAGAATTATAAAAATGCCCATAGGCTTAATATAAGTCACATATATGAAAATTAAGATTCAGAAAAGCCTAAACTAATTATCCTCAATATTCCAGACTTGATGGTGACACCCTTTTGAGAAAAGTAAAACCGAGTAACAAACTGAAAAAATGACGAATACGTCATTAAGACTTAATGAAGTTACCAGAATTGTATAGATGAAAGTAAAAGGTCTATTTAAATGTTTTAAGGACCGACTGGACTCAAAAATGAAGTCCGAATACATAGATCGTGTACAGAAAAAATATGGGACATAAAAAGTATAAATTACCATTATGCTCTTGAAGGGCCAAATAAGCTATAAAGTATCAAGAACCCTAAATTGGAAATTTGATGATCTCTTAATCAACTAGACTAAGTTCAAAAAGAACTTTAAACACTAAATTAAGGTACCTAAATTAGAATGTATGTTGATTCGACTTACAATGTATTTTTTATCCATGATTATAGGATCACCAAATGATGGGAAAATGGAACAAGGCTATGGGATAGCTACTATGGTACCAGTATGGGATTGCAATGCTAATGACCCAATGTAAGCAAACCCAAACTCTAATATGTGGGTTTCTACTCTACCAATGTGGCTTACTTGTATAGCTGTCAATCTTTGCTTTTTGAAACATGCATCAATGATTGCTTCAAGTCCATAATCCATTAATTATTGTGTTTCTATCATGTAAAATTTGTGATTTGTTGAGATCCTATTTGTTGTGAACATCTATGAGTCCTTTGACTCATTGGCTATATCTTCTCTTTATGGTCATTGTAATCCTCTTTGTTGTGGACATTTGTAATCTATGTATATGCACATACCTTATGGAATCTTTTTGCTGATAACATTATTTATGACTACGTAGGGTGTGTCTGTCACAATGCTTATCTTAACTCTTTGGATTTTGATGACCTACGAGGTTGGTGTTTGGAAATGATACCCAACACATTATCCGGATGAGGATATTTTGATATGATGATAAGAGCTCTTAATTCCATTCAAAGAAACCTAGAAATGAGTGGTGAAATTGGATGAGTGTTGTGTGGGGGTAGCCGAGCCCTATTTGATAGCATCCATTTCACTCAATATATATATGTTTGATTCCACACCATTTGTTGATTTGATGATGTTACCTTTGGATGTGAAATACGCATTTGAGGCTTATCTTTTGTATTCGATTTGAATCCCTTAGATTTGGGTAGCTAAACATCATATGTTGATAAATTTGTGCTTGTTGACTTGCGTAGCCATTTTTGTCGCATTTGTGAACCCTTTATAAACTGTGTTATTCTAGCCTGATGGACAATCCCTTTGAACTTGAAATCTTGTGATTATTTGCTTGTTATACACCCTTGTGTAACCCATGTTAAAGGATTTACTTACTGAGCTAAGTTAGCTCACTTTAGAACTATAACAATTTTTCAAGTAACACAATATATAAGGAAAGGCAATGATGGTGACTAATGGAGCTAGTGGTATGCTTGTGGCAACTTTTATGATATATAGCTCCAAGTCATAATTTTAATATATATCCTATAAGGTTGATGTTAATGTTTGATATTGTGACATAATGACACTAGAAATGATATTAGACTTGAATGATGATTAAAATTGTATTAAGAGATAATCTTATTGATAATTGTTAAAGTTTGATTTGTTATCAGATGAGTTGCATATGTGTAAAACAATTATTACTTTTTGGTGTAATTCATTTGATTTTGTATAGCCTATATGAGTGACAGTGTCAGTCACCAACCCCTAATCTGCATAGGGTGGGTTTCGGGTCGTGACACTTTGAGGCCATAAATGAAAATAGTTAGTTATGGCATAGAAGACTAGGTCATGCAAGCATGGACTTAATCTTTAACTTGTTTAGACATGAATTAGTTAGAGGTCTTCCTAAAAAAAAAAAAAAATTGTAAAGGACAATTTATGTTGTGTTTTCCAACTAAGGAAGCAAGTGAAATCTTCCTTCGGAAAGAAGAAGGACATTTCAACAAGTAGACCACTACAACTATTGCATTTGGATCTATTTGGACCAACTAGAGTCGTAAGCTTTGGAGGAAAACATTATGCCTTTGTAATTGTGGATGACTATTCAAGATATACTTGGGCATTATTCCTCTTTCACAAGGATGAGGCACATGAAGCCTTCACAAAATTATGTAGATGAATCAAAAATGAAAAAATGATACTCTATTAATAATGTTAGAAGTGGTAGTGGTAAATAATTTGATAACAAATACATAGAACAATATTGTGATAAATGTGAAATTGATCACAATTTCTCAACTCCTAAAACACCTCAAAAAAATGGAGTAGTTGAAAGGAAAAATAGATCACTTCAAGAAATGGCTAAAACAACACTTAATGAACATAAACCTCCTAAATATTTTTGGGCTGAAGCAGTAAATACTGCTTGTGATGTAATCAATCGAGTAACTGTTAGATCAAAACTAAATATAACCCCTTATGAACTTTGGAATAGCAAAAACCACTCATTGGTTACTTTCATGTATTTGGATGTAAATGCTATATCCTAAATGATAAAGAAAATTTGGGAAAGTTTGATGTTAAATCTAGTGAAGGAATCTTTCTAGGATAGTCTGACATAAGCAAATCATATATAATCTTTAACAAAAGAACTCTAACGTTAGAAGAATCTATACATGTTGTGTTTGATGAATCTTATCCTCCCATCTCAAAGAAAACTATAAATGATGATGATGTGTAAGTTGATTCAAGTATAAGTCAATTGCTTTAAGAAAATATTAAAAATCATCAAAATGGAAAATAAAAAGAAGATAAAATAGAAAATGAAATTGCAACTCAAGATGTCGGATTAGACCCTTCCAAACAATGGAAGTTTGTCAAAGATCAACCTAAAGACCAAATCATTGGTGAACCAACTCAAAAAGTTGCCACTAGGGCATCATTGTGAAATGTATGCAATAATCTAACATTTCTATCCCAAATTGAACCTAAAAATATTCAAGCTAAAAATGATAAATCTTAGATACTAGCTATGCAAGAAGAATTAAACCAATTCAAAAGAAATAATGTTTCCTAGACCTAGAAATCAAAGCATAATGGGAACAAAATGGGTCTTTAGAAACAAGAAAGATGAAGAAGGAAACATAACTAAAAATAAAGCTAGGTTAGTAATCCAAGGATACAACCAAACAGAGGGGATTGATTATAAATAAACTTTCACTCCAGTTGCAAGATTAGAAGCCAAAAGAATGCTATTTGCCTTTACATGCCATAAGGGTTTTAAGCTTTTTCAAATGGATGTCAAAAGTGCATAATTGAATGGATTCATTTCTGAGGAAGCCTATGTTGAACAACCTCCGTGATTTGAAAATCATAAAAAGTCAAACCATGTATACAAACTAGTTAAGGCTACTATGGCTTGAAGCAAGCTCCTTGAGCTTGGTGTGAAAGACTTAAGGGTTTTCCTCACTAAAAAATAATTCACTAGAGATATACCACTTTGTTCATTAAAACAAAAGGAAAAGAAATTATTATTGTGCAAATATATGTTGATGACATTATATTTTACTCAACAAATGAAGATCTATGCAAGGATTTTGCTAAGTGTATGCAAAATGAATTTGAAATGAGCATGATGGGGGAATTAGATTTCTTCTTAGGATTACAAATAAAACAATCTAAAAAAGGAACATTTATCAATCAGTCCAAGTACATTATAGAACTTCTTAAAAGATTTGGAATGGCAAAGACAAAACCTATAAATACTCTTATAAGTGCTGCTACTAAACTTGAGAAAAATGATAAAGAAAATGAAGTTAATATTAAAAAATATAGAGGATTGATTAGAAGTTTCTTGTATCTCACAGCAAATAGACCAGACATAATGTTCAGTGTATGCTTGCATGCAAGATTTCAATCTTTTCCTAAGGAATCATATCTAAGAGTCGCAAAAAGAATCTTCAGTGTAAGGACCCGAAAAATCATCAAAGGGCAATTCGATAAATTGCCAACATAGACAGAGGATAGACTGGAGATAAATCAAAGATGAGTCAAAAAAATTGTAAAATGAATTGATAAGTCATCAATATGACACCATGAGGCTTAAATGAAATTTTGGTGATTTATTCGGGACTAGTGTAAGTCGTGGGACTACACAGACATTTATGGGACACAAATAAATATGAAAATCCAAAAGAATGGATTTGGAGAAATAGACTGCATATTTGGAATCAAAATGGAAAAATTAGCTAGTGTGCCAAGTTTGGTGCAATTCTAAGACAATTTCAATTCGGGCACATGTGCGCGTACAGTTGCCTAACTAGCCAAGTGGCACTTCGGGAATGTGGACACATGTCAAAAATATGGTGGTGAAGGGTGTGATTGTGTGTGTGTGGGTGCACCTTAAGGGGACAAATAGAAGGAAAAGACTTGATGGGACAAAAAATAGATAGAAAAGTTGGCACTTTCCCCCATTCTGTCTGATCTCCCTCTCTCTCTCACGCCAACTCCCTCCTTCCCTCTTTCAGAAACTCTTTCTTTATCTTTCTCTCTCCCAACTGAGACACGGTGTGTGTGTGTGTGTGTGTGTGTGTGTGTGTGTGTGTGTCAATGAGGAAAATATGTGTATGTGAGATCTATGAGAGAAAGAACGTGAGTGTGTATGCATATATATATATATACATGTTATATATGTGTGTGTATACATAATGGGGTGAAAGTGTGTGGTTCAGTGTGTGTGTGTGTGATGAACATGCTAGGGAAACTGAAACAGAGAAGAAAATGAAGGAAAAGAAGAAGAAGAAGAAGAAAAAGAAGAGGAAAGAAAGGAAAAGAGAAACAGAGGGTGGACTAGAAGGCTCGGCAGCCATAAGAGTTGACTCAAGCTCTCTCTCTCTCTAGCAGAAACAAAACAAGGTATGGGCTTTTTATACTTCTTTAGATTTCTGTTGTGGATGGTTGAGAACCTTTATGTGCTTGTAAATGTGATTATATATATATGTGTGTACATGTGACCCCTATATAGAGAAAATAAGGAGAACCGATTTGGGTTCTTCCAAACTTGACATTTTGGGAGTTTTTTACCCTCTTTTGGACTTAACTGGACTGGGTAAACTATAGGGAGTAAACTCAGACCAAAAGGGAAAAATTAAAGAGAATAGAGAAAGATACAGTTCGCCAAAAAACTTAGAGACGTCATCACTGGGGATGATTCACGTGTTTTTGAACCTTGAAATGTGTAGATATGAACTCGTCTCTATGCCAAAAACAATATAGGATGAAATTGGGGTTGAACGAGTTAGAGAACGTGAAGAAAAACCCCCTCGTTGATAAATCAGGCTTTGCTAGATCCGGCTACATTCAGACCTTAAAACCTTACCAAATTTAATGATGGAATAATGTGATAAATGGGACCTTGGGGTTAAAAACAATCAAGAAGCTATAAAGAAACCACCAGAAAAATCATTATTTCTAATACCGTCACTAGAAAAGAAACACTGTTCCGGCGAGTCCTTCGGTTAACAAGTCGCGTTGACTAGGTCTGGTTAACGAGTTAAAAGGGCATTCAGGTCAGGTCTAAATGGATTCGGGTCTGGTCTGTGGGGCTATTGGGCTCTTACGGGCTGTTTGGTTATGGTTGATTTGAAAACCATAAAATTTCATTAGAACTAAAATAGGGTTATCCCTATTCTAGAAATTGAAATTAAAATTGGTTTAGGCTTGTTTGGAAATGGGAATAAGAAATTGAATCAAAGTAAATTAGGAAGAGGTTGATTTATTTGATGAAATTACAAATCAGTGAATAACTTTAAAGATATTATAATTAGATTTATTTGTTGATAAAATAGAAATTTAAATGCAATTAAAATGAAAAAGGGACTTTCTTAAGGTTTTTGGACATTCCGAATTCAATGACAGGGTCAGGTTAGACATTCGGGGACCCGAGGTGATCCCACCTAGATATAAAAAGTATAAAAATACCCCTAATGTTAATTTTAGAAATGCAAAGGCTAATTTAAAATTTAGAAAGGGCTATTTGAAAGTTTTTGAATGCCCGAGATTCAAATATATGATCAGATTGAACAAATTGGGACCTTGTAATGGTTCCCAGATGAAGTGAGAAAATGACGATTATACCCTTAGACTTATATTAAGCAATTGAAAGTCGAATTAAGATATGGAAAGACATTTCAAATATTTTTGGACATTAGGAACTCAAATATGATATCAGAATAATGAAATGAGAACTCGGGGTGGTCTCACATGAATATATGAAATTATTAAAATGACCTTATGCATTTAAAAGACAATCAAGTGACTTAGAGACATTAAAATCAGGCTTCCTTAGGGTTTTTGACACTTGGGAACACGTTTTGATATCCATTTGGGCAAACAGGCAACCAATGTATAGTCTAACATGTAATTAGCCATAGAGAACATTAAGGCTTGACACAATACCTTAGTGTTATAGGCTAGGGTGGTCCCGAGGATGGAACAGTAGGTGTGTAAGGCAATTGACAACATTATGAAAGACACATGTAGTGTCTCCTTGTAGCAGGGTGATGATTGGGATTAGGGCAATGTCCTGACTTATTGATTTGTGTAGTTGTTATATGATTTATTTGAGATGTTTGTTATCACCATTGATTATCTTGTGACTAATTTATCAGTATAATATGATTATTGTATTGAATGTCATGATGTTGGACATTATGTGATATTATTGGAAAAATGCTATCACCATGTTGATACTGATTGTCATTTCTATTTCTATTATAGATATATATGACCACTGTTACTTCTGTATCTATTTGTTAAATCATATATCATCTCTTATAGTTGTTAGTATTTGTTGTGGATGTTGATGATATTGATATACATCTTGTTAAACATACCTGAGTGGTGTGAGATTTGAGAGGATATTGATATTGATGAGCACTATCTATGGTATGGATTGAGATATTGGAATTGTGAAAAAGAACACTTATGAGAAAATGACTTAGGATAGGAATTACTCACGTCTTTTGTGTGCTCCTGAGTGTTGTGAGATTGTGCTTTACCCAGAGTTTCATTTATGATAAGGGTGGTATCTCTCATCGGCTTGTGAGCTATAAATCTACATGGGTGATCATTTATTTCCATCGAGTTAGTAGCCCATAAAGCACATAAGCTTACCGGGAGCCAAATTAGGTGGATACTCATGGGATTGAGATCATTGAAAGAATGGAATGAGTTGACCAAGGCTTTATTCATTTTTCTATGGATTGACTTATTTGAGATTTTTCCCCTTGATATTCATGTGATATTTTCTTGTATTTATTGATGGACGATAAATTGCTAGTTTATGATACTGTGGCAATTGTGGATGGTTGCTTAGCTGTGAATGTATACATTATTCTTCTAAACTTGAACAGGAAATAGAAGTGCTTCGTGGGGTTGGTAAGCTTATATTTACATCTTGTGATTGGTTATGTGTTTATATATATTGTTCTTATGGCATTAAAATAGAAAATAGAGATGCTTCGTGAAATTATATATTTTTACTTATGTCATGTGTCCGACCCTCCATATGTTGACTACTTGGTCACTATTGTTAAACCACATGTAGTGGTGTCATACCATCTTGATACTTGTGGTTAGGTCATACCATCTTGATACTTGTGGTTAGGATATGTTGATATTGTGTGCTTGTGATGCATACGAGACATTAGGGTGTGTCCTCTTTGGACTTGTATTAGTTATTGGCATGCTACTTACTTGTGTGTTTTAGGAAATCCTACTGAACGTTATGGCTCACCCTTGTTGTTCATGGGAATGGTAGGTATTGACTTGATAGAAGGTAGTTGCAAGAGCAGTACAGGATGGACTGAAGTCATTTTAGCTTTTAGGTACATTCATGTATTTATTCATTTATATTTATCAAGGGTGCTTGTACCTTTTAGACTAATCATGTATATGGGATGTATGTATATTGGACTGTAAGGTCAGCTCTAAACACTACCATATTGTATACTATTGTTGGATGATTGGTATAGACCCTTTGATCATAATCATTTTTATTTAATCCCGCTACGGAACTTGAACAAGTCTAATCAAGGAATCGAACCACAATCGATTAAAGAGAAAATGAATTAAAGGAAATCAATTCAAAAAAAAATGGCCTCTATTTTATGTACTTGACTAAGATGGTTAGTCCTATTACCCACCTAATCGAGGTCCAATGACTCCTTAGTCCGGCCTTGTGGGTCAAGCACGTGACATTTAGATACCTCATAGAAACAACTAATGTAGGGTTATTTTATCCTAAAAATACCTCATTTGATCTACGAAGCAATTCGAATGACGATTTTGCTGGTTGTAGGATCGATAAAAAAAGTACAAGTGGAACTTATTAGTTTCTAGGAAATTCATTCGTATCCTGGTTTAGCAAAAAGCAAAATTCAGTAGCATTGTCCACTACTAAAGTAGAATGTGTCAGTCGAAACTTGTTGTGCTTAAACTCTATACATGAAACAACTCCAAGATTTTAAGCTTAACTATGATCTAATACCAATTAAGTGTGATAACACCAGTGCAATTAACATAAGTAAAAATCTAATTCAACACTCTAGAACCAAACACATCGAAATTAGACATCATTTCCTTAGAGTTCATGTGAAAAATGGTGATGTAATCCTTGAATTCATTGATACTAACCATCAATTAGCGGATATATTCACCAAACCACTACAAGAGGAGAGATTTTGCTTTATTAGAAGAGAACTAGGAATGATTGACCCAAACGATTTGAGTAACTAAGTGATAAAAATCACTTCTGCTCAAATCAGTCGATTGTCTTCATAGAATAGTTGACTCATAATGGAAAATAGTCAACCATAAGGTCCATTGAAGCCTTAGGAACAAATAAAAATTAGCTACTGGTCAAAACAGTCGACTTACCAGTCAACTCATAATTGAACCAATCGACTAAATGAATAAAATAGTCGACTGATCAAGAGCTTAAAATGAGGGAATTAGGTACTGGTAAAAATAGTCGACCAGCTAGTCAACTTCCCAAAAACTAGGGCAAAAACCAGTCAACTAATGGTAGAAACCAATCAAATGATTTGATCGAATCTATGAAAATTGAGCAAATTTTAAAACATTTCAAACTCGCGCTCTTAAGACCATTCGACTTCTCTTTCTCTGAAACCTTTCAAAACCGTCCAAATTCTTCCACAAACCTCTCAATCTCTCTTCCATGGCTCTCAAAACCAAAAACCCAACTTCTAAATCCCTAAGAAAACATCTTAAAGAAGATTCCAATATTGAACACTGAAAAAAATCTCACCATGACAAACAAGTTTTCCTCACCACTGAAATCATACAAAAATTCAATGATGACATCAAGCATAGACACATCAAGTACGGTAAAACCATCAACACCTATTTCTTTAATTTCAAATCCATTTTCATAGGTACTCACTTTGATTTGATTACCTTGGTTGGACTAAGTTTCTGTCTTTCTGTAACACTCAAGACACCCGACTTGTTCAACTTTTCTATGCCCACTTTGAGATGCCTAAGGGCCTCAATGCTTCTTCATGGGTTCTTGACCGTCTCATCTCGCTCTAACTCAAAAACGTTTCTAAAATCCTCAACATTCCTCAACGGGACTTCTAAAAATTCACTACCAACACTTGGGTAGTGCGTAAAGGATTTGATCCTCTTATAGCTGTACAACAAATAAGTGGTAAACCTAACATCACTGAGGCATTTAAACCCAAGGCCTCCCAACTCACCTTTGAATCATGTCTCATCCACCATATCATCACATACAACATCCTTTCCTGTACCGGTGGATGAGATTTTGTCTCACACATGAAACTATTCCTCATATGGTGCATCCTTAATCACAAAAAGGTCGACCTCTCTCATATCATTCATCACATGAATGACTGCCCAAAAAAGAAACTGAGGCATCCTCGCTTATGGAAACCATCTCACCACGCTATTTAAATACTATGACATTGACCTTGGCAGAGAAACTAACTTCCACACCCCCATTTATACGGACATATATTCCAAGGGTACTTTAAAATCCATGGGATACAAGTCTACTAATCAAGGATGGGTCCCCAAATCCATGCCCACCACCGAGCCAACTCAAGAGACTCTCTCTTCCACTCACCCTACTCCATAGATCAGCTCTCCTCCTCCTTTGATCCCAATCACAGACTCTTCCTCTATCATCACTTTTCTTAGAGAAATGGATTCTAACCTCTGAACATAAATTCAGACCGCTGAATCAAATATCTCCAAAAACCTATCCGACATTACAGACATGATAGAGGCAATAGAGAATGATGTTCACATTCTTAAACTCTAGCCAAACTCTCTTTATGAGCATAATGAAAAAAGCACAGAGAAACCAAGCTCCAGGTTCTTGAGGTCAAAGACACTCTCCAGCAAATCCTCAAGTACAGACCTACCAGAACAACTTAAGTCATTCTTTTTTAAGATGACAAAAGGGGAGAAGAATAAGATAGGAAAATAGGAGAAAAAGAATAAGAAAGAACAGAAAAAGAAATAGAAAAAAACATAGGAATTTTTTTTGTTTTTAATTCAAAATCCTTCTTGTAATTGTTATTTCTTTCTTTTATTCGTAATTCATGCTTACTATTGAAAAAGATCATACATGAATGGAAAAGTATATTTTGGTATATCCTTCTTATGTGTTATATGCAATCTTTGCTATTAATAATAATATTAAAACACACAAATAAAGCATGAAAAATGATATAAATCTCTAACTCTAAATTGTAAAACCTCATGTTGATACGGAGAGATAAAGAAGAATGCCATTTTTAGAATGATCTATTTATTTATGGCATGAATTCTAATTTACAAATTGATAGGGGAAACATATATGCAATAATTCTATTCTCGATCACTTGTGCGATTTATTCACTATTTACAAAGGACATTGTTTTGTCATCATCAAAAAGGGGGAGATTATTAACCCTAAAGGTTTTCAACCAAGGGCATTTCAATAATTTTGATGATCACAAAACATTATCCAATGGACTAATATTTTATCCAAGTGAAAATGCAAATAGATCATTTAGATCAAAGAAAATTGTTGACCAGGAAAATGACAAAAGTCTATCAAGCTAATAGATTCCACTCACGAGTATGCTCCAAAGCAAAGATCAAAAGAAGAAGAATGCTCTCATAATGATTCAAACAAGGTGGACTTACTAAAGCTTAAGGATTCAAGCGAAGACTTTTATCTTTTCTTATTTTGGATTTTGGATTTTTGAGTGACGTTCAGATTAGATTGATCATTGGCCATAAGCTCTCACTATTTAAAATGATCATCTAAGAACTAACCTCAAATGATTTTTTCAAAATAAAACATTTAACTTAAGTTTTGAAAGATCAAAAGGTTTTGGTAAAAGTATACTACGAAATAAATAAGCTAGAAAGCACTCACTGTCTAAACCAGTACTAGTTCTTCAAACCAGTCAACTGATTATTAAAGCTTATTTCTCACACTAATTAAACCAGTCAACTGATCCTAAAAACCAGTCAATTAAGTGATGTTTTATTAATTTTTTGAGCACATTTTTCAAATCAGTCGACCACCAAGGAGATTCAGTCGGTTGTCCTTAAAGGCAACATTAGTGTACAAACAAAACCAGTCAATTGATTCATAAAACCAGTCGACTGATTCATAGAACCAGCCAACTGAATGACCAATTGATGAATTTCCTAAGCACACTGTCCAAATCAGTTGACCAAAAAGCAATATTAGTCGACCACTTCTCAAAGGCAAAAATAGTGTACAAATAGAACCTGTCGACTGATTCTCAAAACTAGTCAACTGATTGTTCTTAACAAATGGACCTCAAACCCTCTAGACAAATCAGTCAACCTAATCAATCGACAAGTTCTCATTTCAATCGACTAGTTGATGATTTAGTTGACTAAATCAATCAATCTGATAATCGCAAATTCAAATTTTAAATAAACAAAAAAGGAAAAATGACTCTTTTTTGAAAAATAATAGACATATACTTTAAAAGACTATAAATAAAGGTTCTTTATGGCTTTCAAATCCGTCTCTTATAAGTCCTAAGAAACTGTAATACCCCGACCCGAAATATCGAGTCATATGGCACATATTACGAGGTAACAAGCCATAGTTAAAAATAAACTATGGATAAACCGAGGATCGAAGGGTGCTAAATTTAATTCTGTATCTATATGCATTATATTATATGTATAGTACATATATACATATAATCCTAAATATGTATATTCTAATAAAGTAAAATACACACACCAAGTGTATGTTTGGTACGTATGAAATAAAGTATATATATATATATATATATATACATATGGAAACAAATGAAAATATATTAAATATAAATATATATATATATAGATCAGTGTGTGTGCAATTAGTGAACAGTGTGTGAATGTATGTGTATCGGTTAAGGTGTGTGTTAGTGTGTGTCCATGTGTGTTAGTGTGTGTGTTATATTATATGTATATATATATTCAAAATATCAACCTACACATAAATACAGCCACAAGTGGGCTGATTTGAGAGACTGCAGCTAGCGTGTGGACTAGTATGTGTGTGTAAGTGGGTGAGTTTGTGTGTGTGTGTGTATATAATATACATATATGTTACAAATATTCCTCCCCCATTAATGCAAACTAAAAAGAGGAAAAGAGAAATTTATGAGATGGGATAGACAGCCGAAAATGGGGACTGGAGTAGGCTGAGGTCGTGTAGAGAGAGTGAAAGAGAGAGAGGAGAGAGAAGAGGCGGTGGAAATTCTTTAAAAGCAAAGCATGTAAAGCATGCTTGCTTCTAAAGGAAGAAAATTAGAAGAGAGCCAAGAAGCCTAAGGAAGAAGAAGTAGAGGAAACCAGAGAGTAAAGGAGGTCAAAACCACAACAAAAAGGTGAGAAATGTGAAAATTTATCAATTTCTCTCTCTAGAATTTTGGTTTGATATGAACAGTTTTAAGCTTGATTTTGTATATGTGACATTTAGAACATGTTTAGACTCATTCAAAGCATGAAATTAGAGCTTAAAAATGACTAAAAATACCAAACCCACGAAAACCTTGCTTATAGCAGGTCTGAATCCATCACCACCAAACCAAGATTTGGTTACTAAGACAAAAACTAGACCCTACAACCATGCTAGAAATATATAACCGCGATAAAAAAGCCTAAGGAAAGCCCTTCAAAACATAACTTACAGGTTACGGGTTGTTAAACACCATATTTAAACTTGCATCAAAACTCAAATATTATAATAGAAAATGAAACCCCATGAAGAAGGGATCACAACAGAACAAATCCCATTGAATTTGGCTAAGAAATGAGCATTTACGATCGAGATACAGGTTTGATTATCAAACCTTCAAACGAGCTAATGAGACCTTTTTAATTCCTTAAACAAATGCCAAAACAATCCTTGATGTTTTAGAAACATTTTGGACTAAAAACAGTAGGGTTCCATCGAGCCAAACATCACGAAATTGGAAAAGAAGCAAAACTGTAACTAGGGCAACCCTAGGGAAGAAAGAAGGAAGAAGATGAATAGTGACGGTTCGGTTCGGGTCCGAACCCGATCCATCGCATAAAAGGGTTAAGTAGGACGACGTCGTTTTGGTGTTATGTTTTAAATTTTTAAAACATTAGGGTTGACGTCATCATGACGTCAGCATCACGTATTGAACCGACTAAACCGGGTTGGTTCAATTAAAACCGGACCGGTTCACTTAACATAGAACTGAACCCACTAGTTTTATGATTTTAAATAAAATAAATAAACCAAAACTTTTACTATTTACGGATTGACCCCAGAGTTTCTAGGAAATTATACTGTGGCCCAACTGAGGGAAATTTTATGCAATTATACCCTTGGAAAAATAATTAATTTAATTATGTAATAAATAAAATAAAATTACTATTTTACCCCTGAGTCATAAATGAAGCAAACGAAGTCCAAATTAAACATATGAATAGTGTATTTTAACTATTTTGGATATTCTGAAACTAATGGTGGGGTCCGTTTTGTGAAACAGGGTCCCAAAAAATAAAGACAAGTAAAAGGGTAAAATGACCAAATTACCCCTATGCCCCTAAAGCCAAATTGAAACCAGAGAAGGTTTAAATTGACTTTCTTCGACATTCTGGACTCAATGGCAAAGTCCAAATTATGAAACGGAGTACAAAAAAATATGACACGTAAATAGGTAAAGTGACCACTTTGCCCTTTTACATACAAAAGTCCAAATTAACTTTTAGGAAAGCCTAAACCAACTTTCTTCGACGTTCCAGACTCAATGGCAGAGTCTATTCGACCAAAAGAAATGTTTAAAATAAAAGAACATAAAATTTGATGAATAGCATCTGTCAGATGACTATAAACTAAAATATTGCCGAAGTACTAAACTAAGGCAAGTGAAATACGAAGAGACACGACACGTAAACATGTGAAGTAAATAAATTTAAATTAAAGTAATGGAGCTACCAGAAGAGTATAAATTGAAATAAATTAAATTTCTAACACATTAAATTGTGTCATAGGTTAAGAGTATGAGTTAAATTAAGTACATATGAAATTATGAAATCGTTTTAGGATCTAATACGAACTAAGCATAAGTTAAGCAGCATCAATAGGTGTTATTATGGTGAATGTGAAGTTAATGAGGTTATTATGAATTGTTCTTAGGAACTACAAAGGAAGTGGGAAAGCATATTATTAGCACTAACCCAGGAGTATAAGGTGAGTAACCTTGTATTTGAAGTGGAGATTTAACTCCATGGATTTAAAAAGGTTTTAAGTTCAAAAGATATGAAATGTTTGAATTCCAAATTCAGTATTTACATGATTTCAGTTTTAAATTATTTCTGTTCTTATAAACTCTATTGTGACATGCTCAGTGAATGGTTTCTCTACAATTTTCTTAAAAATGTGTTTTCAGCATGTCTGAGTTAAAATACAAATCTTGTTAAATATTCTGAGTTTGCCTATTTCAAGTATACAAATGTTTATCACGAAGTTATGAACGCTATGTTTTAAAGTGCTTACGAGAAATATTTATTTGACATACTCCTATGTTAAATGTATTTTTAATGCAAGATAAATGGTGCATAAGCACTTAGACAGGATCTTGGGTTCTCCGGAATTCAATTGCCCTGTAAAATGCTAGGTAGCAGGATCTAATCCCCCAAGCATGAGATATCTCGAGAAACCTATCTGTTCTGTTAGGGTATGAGTCTTACCTACCTTTTAGGGATCAAAAAGATGTTCTTGATCGGTTCAGTTAGGTTATCTCTCTACGCATACGTAAAATGGGAGTATGATCGAAACGGATTCCACTAATGAAAGTGATAAGATGACCAATGATTTTGAAAATGGAAGCAGGTTTTACCCCCATTTTCATTATGCATATTATATGTTTTGAAGTTCATATGTATAAGTATAGCTTGAATACTTTAAATGTTTCAAAGCTACATGTTTTAAGGAATGCATACATCCTGTGTTCAAAGTATACGAACAATTGGTAGTGATTGTTTTACAACTCTTATATTTGCTAAACCACTGCCGATTGAAACCCCATGACGAATACTGGAATTGCTCACAAGCTTTGATTAGCTTACCCAAATTTTTATTCGGACCCCCTTTCAGGTGATTAGCAGTAGTCTTGATTAGAGGACGATGATGATGAATCTGCCATTTTTGGAAGTTATGTTCAAGTAGTTTTTTTGTCTAGCACTACGAACTTTAAGTATGAAATCTTGTATTAGTAAAGTAGTACCCTATTATGTATAAGCCCCACGGGGCAATTAAACATGTATTGTTTATAAAGTCTTTAAGTTTTTAGTTATACTCTGAATGTTAAATCATGTATGCTATGTAAAGAGTGGCAGTACTGGGCGGATATGCGTAATTTAAAAATAAGAAAAGAAAATAAAAAGTTTTTCACGCTTCCGCAATCACATGTCGCACATCTATTCGATACCGCTGCTTATGTGAGCCGTCGCCCTAAGGCCTTTGGGCCTGAGGGTGGCGGTCGCGATGCGAGATCCGCACAGGGTGGGTTTCGAGTCGTGACAGAAACTATGGATCTCAAACACATTCTTTGGCCTCTCTTAACTCATAACAGAGTTAATCTTAGAAGGATCCATAGATACCCCATTACCTGATACAATATGGCCCAAAAATTATACCTCTTAAAGCCAAAACTCACACTTTGAGAACTTAGCAAACAGACGATGCTCCCTCAAAATCTGTAATATAGTTTGTAGGTGGAAAGCATGCTCCTCCTCAGAAGGTAAGTAGATCAAAATGTCATCAACAAAGCCCATGACAAACTGATCTAAATAAGGATTAAAGATGCGATGCATCAAGTCCATAAATGCCGCCGGGGCATTCGTTACACTGAATGGCATAACTACAAACTCATAATGGCCATAACGAGTGTGAAAAGTTGTTTTGCTACATCCTCATCTTGTACTCTCAACTGATGATACCCCGATCGAAGATCGATCGTTAAGAAACATCTCGAACCCCTAAGCTAATCAAACAAGTCATCTATTCTCAATAACGGGTACTTATTCTTGATAATGACCCGGTTCAACCTCCTATAATCCACACACAAATGTAATGTCCCATCCTTCTTCTTCGCAAACAATGCCGAAGCACCATACGGTGAAGTATTAGAACGAATAAAGCCCTTACCTTGCAAATCAATTAAATGCTCTTTTAACTCCCTCGACTCAGCTGGAGCCATACGGTAAGGTGGAATGAAAATAGGCATGGTGCTTGGGATAAGCTCTATCGTGAACTCTATCTCCCGTCTCGGTGGTAGACTAGTCAAGTCATTTGGAAAGACATCTGGGAACTCATCCGCTATTGGAGGTAATACTCTCTTTGTAGTCCCATTCCCATCTGCTATGAAACTAGCCAAGAAGTAGCTATGGCCTTCCCAACTCCTTACTTCATACAAGGGTGGCACTAAGAAATCTCCACGATCCCCCGTGAAAAAAAAAACTATCTCCCTTAGGAGTACACACTATCACTCTCCCCTTGTAGCAGTCTATACTCACTCATAAAGCAAACAACCAATCCATCCCCAATATAATATCAAAGCCAGACATATCAAATAGAATGAAGTCAAAAGAAAATATGAGATTAGAAATCTCTACAAATCCTCATCAGTGTCACATTACCTCTAACTGGTGTGTCAACATACAATGGTGGATCTAGTCGGTCCATTTTTAACCCCATTGTTATGGCAAACATAGTAGACATGAATGAATGCGATGTGCCAGAATCTATAAGCACATTGGCCCATGAACTAAACACAAAGAATGTACATCAAATTGCTGAAGGTCTAGAAATAGATGCCTCATGTGCTGAAGGTCAAGTCATTTGGAAAGACATCTGGGAACTCATCCGCTATTGGAGGTAATACTCTCTTTGTAGTCCCATTCCCATCTGCTATGAAACTAGCCAAGAAGTAGCTATGGCCTTCCCAACTCCTTACTTCATACAAGGGTGGCACTAAGAAATCTCCACGATCCCCCGTGAAAAAAAAAACTATCTCCCTTAGGAGTACACACTATCACTCTCCCCTTGTAGCAGTCTATACTCACTCATAAAGCAAACAACCAATCCATCCCCAATATAATATCAAAGCCAGACATATCAAATAGAATGAAGTCAAAAGAAAATATGAGATTAGAAATCTCTACAAATCCTCATCAGTGTCACATTACCTCTAACTGGTGTGTCAACATACAATGGTGGATCTAGTCGGTCCATTTTTAACCCCATTGTTATGGCAAACATAGTAGACATGAATGAATGCGATGTGCCAGAATCTATAAGCACATTGGCCCATGAACTAAACACAAAGAATGTACATCAAATTGCTGAAGGTCTAGAAATAGATGCCTCATGTGCGACCACTGCATAAGCTCAACCCTGTGTGGTTTGACAATGTCTACCACCTCATCTCTGTCCCTGGTGACCCCCACCCCTCTGTCCGGGAGGTCTAACATTATGTGTTGAAGGTCTCCCTAGTCTCGGCATCAGCAGTCCTAACCTCTAGCATGGTGCAGAAGCACTTCTATATGATCGTTGCAATATCCCTAGCACCGATAGCCTGCTCTACCTCTTCTACTAGGGCAGGTGTAGTAGTAGTGGCCTCCTCTGCTGAACTGCGTGTAGGAGCAGCAACTCTAGGCCTACCACGTCGAGGTGGTACATGTCTCGGAGGAGCTCTCTTAGGTGGCGTAAGTCTACAAGTCCAAGTAAAAACAATTAATACCCTTTTTCACACTAGACGTAGGTATTAGAAGAAAATTAAGCATGTTATTGTCAACAAATAACACTTCACAAGCAACAAGTATAATATGTCATGACATACACTTAACAAGTTCTTACACATTACACAATGTTTACAAAAAAATTCAAATCATGCATCGTGGTCCCATTGTGTTTAACAACACCCCACGGTCCCAAAGTATTCAAACCTAGGCTCTGATACCAAGTTGTCACGCTCCAAATTTCCAAAACCCCAGGAATGATTGAAAATGACCTAAAAATAATTAATAAAATACAATTGAATGGATTTAATTGATTACATATTAATTTTTTCACATTTTCCAAAATTAAGAATGAAAAATGCTAACTAAACTAACCCAAAATGAGTTCCAAATACTAGTCAAATACCTCACCAACCAATGGTCAAAAATAGTCTAAGTCATGTCCAAGCATGACCTCCAAGATAGTCCCAAAAATGTCTCTAATGCACCTTAAAACAATGGCCCAAAATGGCCCCAAATATTGTTCAAAAACAGCTTAGAAGGTTGACCAAAAATAGCCTAACACATGGGTAAAAACTACCCAAAAAGGTTTTCCCAAAGTGGCTCCAATTCAAGGCTAAAGTAAACTAAAAGTGACCTATGGCATAGACCAAGGATAGGTCAAAACGCCTACCTAAAGTGGTCTAAGGAGGTGGCCAAACATGGCCTTGAATAATGACTAAAATATGTTCCAACAAGGTGCCCAAATGATGACTTGCATAATTTATAATATTTTATCACTCCTTAACTTTAAACTTTAGTCTAATTTTATTTATTTTTTGATTGATTTTAGGCTTCATTATCATCATTTAAATTTTATTTCAAATTTGAAGAAAAAGTCCCACATCGGAAGATAACATAATAGCTAGGGTGCAAGGGAAGCCAATAAAAAGAAAAGAATAGCGGCAGCTAAAAAAAAAGAAGGAAGGAAAAGAGAAAAGAAAATGGAGGATAAGACGCTGAAGAGGGCTGTGTAGGGCGCAAGTGAGGAAAGAAGAAAAAGTAAAAGGCGGCGCAATAAGAAGCAGCTAGGGTGCAAATGAATAAAGAAAGAGAAAAACAAAGCGACGCAGTAAGCAGAAGAAAAAGAAGAAGAAAAAAAAAAATAAAAAAGAACAAGAGGCGGGTGAAGCAAGAGAAGAAAACAAGAAAAAAGAAAAAGCACCAGCGGCTGGAGGCGCGTAAGGCAAGAAAAAGGCGCTGCAGAGGAAAGCAGTTGCAGCTGTGGCTCAGAGAAAGAATCAATTGTGGCTACAGCTTGAAGAAGCAGTTGGCTTGGAGGAAAGCAGCAGAACAGTTGGGTAGAGAAAAAGAGGAGAAAAAGGAGGCTGCAGCTAAATGGACACTGTGGCTGGGAGAGTATTTGTTCTCAGTGTTCATTTTCTTCCAATCCTCTCAGAAAAAAATATGGTGAATTCATTTATGTTGAATTTAATTTTTAGCAAGAACTAAATTTTCTTTATTCTGGGAAAACAATGTAATCTAGTCT